>JARACY010002624.1:0-40850 GCA_029255725.1 Scrobipalpa atriplicella
TCAGTTGTATGGTTGTATGGCCTATCTACATCTGTTATTTCGAAATGGTGGGACAAATCTCTATAGGTGTATTCATCTTATTCGTAGTTCACTAAAGTTTAAGCATGAATTATAAAACAAAATTACTATAAACATATTTTTGATAAACGCTGGGAATGCTTTTGCCCAACAATATGAGATAAGATAGCCTAATAGGTACATTAATACTGTAATCACATTACCTAGCTAAGGTCAATAATAGGTTCATATAACTCTAACTCAAGAAATTATGCTACTTAAGACTAGGCTGCATGGGCGCTGACTCTTTGCATTCCCGATTGGGATAATTAAAAAATAATTGACACATCACATAAACTCCTTTAACACAGGTCTTGCCAAAGTGATGCACTTGCATTAGCGTCGCCGACGTAGGTATAGAGAATATTGAATGCACCTGCGTTTTATAAGAGACTGCGGAATAAGAGCGTGCCTAGTGCACTTAGTGGTGCACCGTGCACAAGACCGTGCACCGTAAAATTGAGAGATTATGCACCTAATGCCTCGGTGAGCGAGCCAAGTCTTTCGTTTCGCTCTGTAACAATCATCTGTTAATAAAATATACCTACGCATTTTTTAAATTAACTGAAAATGTGAACTAAACGAATCGAACAAGGAGGTGGGATGGGAGGAATAGAATAACGATGATTTTATTATACTGTAAATATCTACCGTTCATCAGCTTGAAAAAAAAAAAAAATTATGTTTCTTTATTTATTATCAAAATGTTCTATCCACCACTACCTTTCGTTTGTTTTCTAACTTTTCTATTTTTAAATACCTAGTCTTTGAACTAGTTAAGATTAGTTGGAAGCACTTCGTAACTGTTCAATATTTTTCAACAGTTACAAAACCGTTAAAAATGCCTTGAGTGAGATGTTGCTCTCAAAATTTCCAAAAACAAATCTCCCGTATTTACAGAACAATACAACAGTACTTACCCAAATAATACAAACGTGTTTATGACTAATACATATTTGTAGCGATGACAAAATGCTTAAAATATAACAAAGCATTTGTAACTTGTAACTCCACACCAATCTACAACCACTTCAGGTAGACCCTTGCTGTCGTATAAAGTTCTACGGAAACCGGATTATTTGCGCTGGATTAAAAGTAAATTTTAACAAAAAAGTCAGTCTGATTTTTAAAGTTTGAGAAGTAAGGTTGGTTTTTGTGTGGTGTGGTGAAGAAGGTAGGTGGTTCGGCGGCGTCTTTGATCGAAAGAGATAACGTCTACATCAGGCAGGTAGGCTTTATGCCTTTATGGTTAGTTGTATGGTTGTATTTCCACCCTCCGGTGTTGTTAGCATTTTTGTGCCGTGTTATTTTTCACACTAATGTCCTTGGGTTTGTTTGTTAGCGTGTTTGCTGTTTGTTATGCTATCAACGGTCGCCATTTTTATTTGTTTTGCGCCCCACTACTGCACATTTACTTACTTAAAATAAAGTTTAATTTAATTCAGACTGTGATATTTCTGCAACCATATCAATCATGGTTTATTTTATCCTATGTAGTAGAATCTGTGCGAAAAGAGAACAAGCATGAAATTTGAGGGCGCGCATTTGTATTTAATTAACTACCTATCGCTTGGTCGTGTGAGGATTATGCCCAAGTCTTTAACAGTACCTAACCTTCTACATAAAATTTTGGCGGTTTTAGTTTTAGGTCTAAGACCTAGGCATAAACGCCACGCAACCAGCCGTGGGCTAATTAATACAATTACAAATGTTCGCCCTCCGATTCTATGCCTGTTCTCTTTTCGCACAGACTCTATAGGATATGAATCTCATTCGATTTTTTTCCCTGTCACTAGTCGAGTTATTCAGCAGGTTTCACGCATGTTTCACGGAGTTTCTTTTGGAGAGCTTACCTAAATTATTATATGTCTGTAAATAGATACCTAGGTACCTACTTGGTGTACAGTTTTAACACCTATGATGATCAGATCATATTAAATTTGAATAATACTAAATATTGAATAGGAATAACAAGTAAACCATAGTTCCATCGTTAGTCTCTATATTAAATGTGTGCGGGCTATCAACGCGTTTGTCCATTTGGTCGTATCGTACGGTGTTGTTTTTTTTTTTTTATTCCAATAACCCGAACGCAGCTGCGTGGTTATTTATACAGCCTCACGTCTACCGTGAGTGCACTTCCTCAATACTATTTGGATATTGTTTAGATTTGTAAATAAATAACTCTATCCTAGATTCAAATCAATATACAAACATACTAACTAGATTCTTTCTTTCAAATATTACAAAAAAAAATGTTAATGAGACAAAAATGATAATACATAGTTTGATTTGACATAGCTTAGCAGCCATTGCTATCCTTTGTGGCCATATTTTTTATTTTGTAAAAAGACAATAATTGAAAAAAAAATGCACAGTTCTTATCTTTTTATAATTTATTGTACCTAATTTGAAAGTAAAGTCAAGAGCGTCGAAGTCATTTTTATACAATCCATATTCCATATACCACTGACTGACTCAACTTCTAAGCTTTTTTCTTAATTTTGATGTTTCTTTCACTCGTGGCGGTCATCTCAACCCGTTTCCTCATCTATGCCACGTTAATGTCTCTGTTAATTGATACACTACCCGCATTCTACATTTTATTGGGACCCACAGTTTTTTATTTAACATACACCCTGACCTTGTAGAGTTTACCTTCCAGTTTCAAACATTATACAAATTAATTAAAGTATTTAATAAAGTTTTCTGTGCTGCATTGCAAGCAATGATAGTTTATCAAATGCTTCTCTTCGCTAGTATATTTTAAAAGCCAGTCAGTAGATGAAGTTTCTCTAGTGTTATATAGCCAATATAACTATTGCAAGAAAATCAGCTGACATCCCTTCATTACAATTACAACAATACCTACACATTATTTTCCAAAATATGTTTTAGTAGGTGTTTGACGTTCTGCTTTCCCTGTAATGTAAAGGATATAAACGTGATTCTATTTTCATTTTTGGAATTCGTATGATTGTGGAAATCGGATGGTTTCTTCCATGCTGGACTGGGAGCGGTAGAGAAACATAGAATGTGCCAGCTGCATCTCCTCCCGAGCATGCTGTAAAAACCAGCTAAGGGATTCGAGGGTTTAAGTATATTGCAATTTATAGGCGATGGGCTGACAACCTGTCACTAAGCAATAGACATTATCATCTGTAATAACCCTCAAAACTTGTCAGACGTGGCGGAACGACTTTTGTTTAGGTCGTTTTTGGTCTGCCTACCCCTCTAGGGATAAAGGCGTGATTTGTGTATGTATGTATGTGGAAATCGGTATAATTAATAAATTGTTTCAACAAATTTTAGATATGACTCTATTTGTCTCGAGGCTATTAAGTACCCCTCCTACCATTATTATTAAATGTCATACTATTAATGTTATTACTTATTATTACCTACCTAGTTTATTGCCTACCCCATTAGGGATAAAGGCGTGATTATATGTATGTATACGTAGTTTATGCAAATTGGTCATATTTCGCAAGATGGCGATTGTCATATATAAATACTCGAGTATCATGTTTCTACAATTGTTTGTTACTTTGGCCCCAATAATATTTGAATTATAATTTTAGCTGTAGGTTAATTTGACATACATACATACATACATACATAAAATCACGCCTTTATCCCTATTGGGTTAGGCAGAGCAAAGACTACCTAAATAAAGGTAATTCCGCCACATCTGACAAGTTTTGAGGGTTATTAATTTATTATACAGGTGATTATGTATATATATTTGACATTAACAATATAATTTAGTATTTAAACAAAAGAGTACCCTAAACGAACGTGTACCTCGTATTTAGTACACACAGCCAAGGAATAAGGTACACACAAAAGGCCGCTCTAGTCAAATTAAGTTTACGTCTGTAATTATAATATTTTTACATAATATTTGGTATACGTGTACAGTTTACTAATCCGTATAATTACACAAAATTTCATGAAGGTTCAAGTTGTTATTGAATTATTTCAATTTCATGACCTATATTAACAACGGATTCTTCGAGCAATATTTCAGCGCCATCTAGGTTTTGCTCACATTTTGACCTTTTTATCGAGTATCGAGGTACGCTCTCTAGTATGGCGGTTAGCAGTTCTCTAGAGTAAAGTTGGATTTTTAATTCAATGCAGCAAACTGACAGCTGCAATGTAAATAATGTTGCCAACTCGAAAACCAAAGTGACGTACTCCAGTTCAATTTAAAGTTCAATGAGTTGATTCATTGAGCCTCTTCACACTGGCTCGCCGATATCGAGCCGCCATTTTTGATGTATGAAGTTATTGTCTAAGTTTATTTCTTGAGGAGAGAGGTAGATATATAAAAAATGGCTAGTCCCTTGAGTGACGCTACACAGAGACCAGAGGCGGCTCGTGGTAGTTTTTTTATGGGTTGAACATTCCGTAAGCACATTTACTTGTTTGTTGACACATCCAGTCCAAGTCAACGGTCAAGTCATATAAAATCATAATAAGCTTAAAATTATCACTTTGATATTATATGAACATGTCACTAGATGAGTGATTGAGTTATATCTTTTAAGAACATCACTATTTATTTTTCCCAAAAAAGCGGCAACCCACCAAACGTCAGTTTGCTGCATTGAATTAAAAATCCGACTTTAGTTAGTCCATGATTTATACAGAAAACTTCATCCGTTTCGAGCGGTCTTATGTACCTGTCTCCGATAGTTATACTGTACCTGTTACCAACCTGTTACTAGCCTGTTCTGTTACTAAACTGATTGTATTAGATAGGTACCTACACAATTCACTATAAATATTTTTGGCGATAAAAAGCACCTAAAATTTTAATTAGCATTGTTTTTATCTGCGGTCAAGAAATGTACCTACAACAATGTAAATAATGAATGAAATACCTAAAGTAAATAAATGCTTATTTTGTTATTTGGTTTTGGGTATATAGAATACGCAAAACCTATTAGTAAAAGTTATATGGAGTCAATACAATGTGTATAAGATTAGATATTGATAAAGGACTTTCTGTTTTAAATCACTTTCTGTTTTCTGTTTTTTTCTGTTTTCAATCTGATAAAATCACGCCTTTATCCCTAATGGGGTAGGCAGAGCAAAAACTACCTAAATATAGGTCGTTTCGCCACGTCTGACAAGTTTCGAGGGCTAATACAGATGATGATTGTGTATATTGCCATAGTGACGGGTTGTCAGCCCATCGCCTAAATTGCAATACACTGAAACCCTCGATTCCCTTAGCTGATTTTTACAGCATGCACGGGAGGAGATGCAGCTGGCACATTCTATGTTTTTCTATCGCTCCCAGTCCAGCATGTAAGTGAATGTTTACTCACGTTTTAATTTCGTAGCAAAGTGCTACGCAGGTCTACGACTTTAGAGATAAAAAATTGCAATGACACAATATATCCAAGCGTGCTGTTGTTGCCTAAAATGTGAAGTTAAGAATCGTTTCATCATCTCCATGTGACATCAGTGTGATAAAATCTTGACCCTGCAATTTACGATTATGTATTCAAAACACGGTTTAGTGGTGTGATAGCGTTATCATGCGCGCCAAATAACCGGCGCCGGCACGACGGAGTTTTGATGTCAGATCGTCAGAGCTAGCGTGGAGCTAGGCGACCTAGATCTGTGCACTATTTTAGAACTTCGCACCAATACTGAGTGGAGAAGAGATTTGGACAGCGTACGTTTAGTTAGTCCTGCCCCCGTAGCATGCCGCCGCACGATAACGAATATATCGCATATCTATCTGTCTAACATGTATGGATAATAATACTTCTATACAATTTGACAGACAGATGTGATAATTATGGAACCTAGCAACTCCTGTACTGCACTAGAGACTAGAATGTACTGCTGTGGTAAATATCCAAGTTCATTCATTGATCTAATCCAATTTCATTCGAAAGTATTGATTTCTCTCTTCAATTTTCAATATTTTGTTGTACTTTTTTGTTCTACTAAATATTGCACATACCTTTTTTGAATGAAAAGCGTTCTTTCAGTTTTCATTCAAGCAATATCGTAGGTAGAGCTTCTTGAACTTACGAGCTCTGTACAAATCTCTTCACTTCTCTTGACAAGCGACAGCTAAACTCTACTCCTCATTTATTTACCTATACCATGTCAATGTCAGGAGATGTTGCTTTCATCTTTTCAGTTTTCTGTCCCTTTCATCTGTCAGGTTAATGGATGAGGCGAAATGAAATTACTCGAGTCATTTCATGGCGTATCATATAAATTAACCATTGGACTTAGGATGTTGAGCTCTTGATACACGGTCGAATTTGAGGTAGAAAACCTAACTAAACGTTCCAAAAATGCTCAAACATTATTACACAAAAATGCAATTTCCGAAATATTATAATTAGTTTGTATAAAAATATAAAACAATGCGGTTTTCCCTTGGGGTTTTCCTCAAAACCAAATAACAAAATAAGCATTTATTTACTTTAGGTATTTCATTCATTATTTACATTGTTGTAGGTACATTTTCTTGACCGCAGATAAAAACAATGCTAATTAAAATTTTAGGTGCTTTTTATCGCCAAAAATATTTATAGTGAATTGTGTAGGTACCTATCTAATACAATCAGTATCGAAAACATTATTGTCTGTAGGTACCCATCCGCTCTATACAACGTGTAACAGAAAGGGTATATGCATCGAGAAAAGTGTGAATCTACCCATGAAACTGAACAACTTTCCCTAAGGAACATAGGTCGAAATATGAAAAAAACATTTTGACTTCCCATACTAATTACGCTATCAGCTGACACATTTTGTATGGATGGTCAATTTTTTTTTTTCGTTTTTCGACCTATGTTCCTTAGGGAAAGTTGTTCAGTTTCATGGGTAGATTCACACATTTCGCGATGCATATACCCTTTCTGTTACACGTTGTATACCTATGCTACATGTTTATGTTCGCGTAATCGTTGCTATAAACAACTGAAGCAGTAACCTAGGTAATTTCTAGAAATTCTAGAAATACCCGCACATGGGTAATTGTCGGTCGAACTTTCATAAGATAAATTAGGTATATTATGTACACTATCTTTAACCAATGTGTCTTGCCCACGCTCACATATGGTGCCGAAACATGGACGCTCACGAAGGAAAACTTGCACAAAATTAAAGTCGCACAAAGAGCCATGGAGCGTTCCATGTTAGGCATTAAACTTCAGGATCGTGTTCGTAACGAGGAGATAAGACGCCGAACTAGAGTCGTCGATGTCGGGAAACGAATCACGAAACTGAAGTGGGGTTGGGCGGGACACTTGGCTCGTCGGAACGACGGACGGTGGACCAAGGCGGTAACGGAATGGCTGCCGTTATCATCAAAACGTCCAGTGGGCAGACCACCAGCCAGATGGACTGATGATATAGTAGCAATGGAGGGTAAACAGTGGATGCGGGGGGCACAGGACCGTGGTAGATGGCGTACAAAAGAAGAGGCCTATACTCAGCAGTGGGTAGATGTGGGCTGATATGATGTACACTGGTTTCGTAGTAATGTAACAAGGAAAACAAAAACCATTTCTTAGAGATGAGAAGAACCAAGATTTATCTCAATTTCATGGAATGTAGAGTCAAATACTTATTTATTAATGAATTTTTAAAATCATAATGAATGGTTGTGGTTTCCGTAGTATAAAACTAAAGAGGAAAACGTAAACATGTAAACTATAATAATATTTTTTTAGAACGTTTCAGTATTTAGTAGAATGTAGAGTCACCTTAGACTTGGCAATCGGAATAAATTTATTAATATTTAGGTACTGTCCATCTTATTTAATAAACTATTTATTTGATATACTTAACTAAAATTAGAATATGAATATGTATTAGATTAGAATATCACTTAGGTATATTAAGGAAAAGGGAAACTAATATAAAAGATAAGATAAAATAATCATTTGATTGTAAATGGCTACTTGTACATAAGATTTCCAAGTAGTATATTTTCTAACATATTGGTTATATCTAAATTAGGCGTAACATTCATCGGTAGCTATCTTATCATCTGATAAAATATAATAATAATAAACACACTAGGTAGGTACATTTATTTAAAAAAAAATCATCATCTTCCTAGCCTTTTTCCGTATTTCACGGGGTCGGCTACCTAATCTAGGGGATTGAACAAGGGTACTGGTTTTTACACAGAGCGACTGCCATCTGACCTCCGCATCCGCAAACCAGAAGGGAAAACAGATTGAATTTAGGCTAGTTACGTGAAGTCCATGTACGTACATACATAGAAGTAATAGACCACTCTAGAAATTTAAAATGGAAAAAAATGAATGAAATGAAACTTATGATTATGTATGAATGAGCATTAATCAAACTGTATTATCATTATCAATTGTTTATAGCAGATTTCCTTCCTTAGTTGCTCTAACAATGACAATCATATTTTTATGATACTAATCGCGCTACCCCGTTCCTATACTAAAAATGTCAAAATATTTATTTGGTGAAACATTTTTTTTATGAAAACATTTTTTTTTTCAGGTAGGTAAATGACTATGAATTTAAATGCTTCAGTCGAAAGGTATTTATTGTAAACATTCCTCTGTAGGTATCATTTTTCGTAAATGTTTGTACCTACATTTATGAAATGTGCTGCAGAGCACAGTAAAGTCTATGCATACGAAACAACTGTTTTGTTTATTCAGTTGCAGAAAGCGAATTAATGAGTTCCAATTGAATTATTATTTTTAATAACTTTGATATAATAAATAGGTATAACGATATAACTTCCGCCCAATTCCTCTAGTACTAATTATTATTGTATTTGTAGTATTTAGTAGGTAATCTACTTAAATAGTGTTTAAGAATTTCTTTTGTTCCTTAATGCAAGTTTAGTTTCTCAACTAAAACTTAAAGTTTCTACTAAGTATTGCGTATTTATTCTTCATACTTATTTTTTACCAAGCAGTCAATTTCACTTCACATAAGCCTACATATAAAATCGGCGAAATCCAGAAAGTACCTACCTACTTATTTTGATCGGGTGCCGACGATTGATAAACTAGATTAGGGTGATGGATGATCCAATCCAGTTATTAGGTCGTGTTTGTTTATTGGATAGATTATTTGTATTTTGGCGCAACCGGGCACTTACGAAAATACCGACAACTTCAACTTACGAAGAAACCCTAAGCATAAAATGATAAGAGTTATTAAAATCGGGCATAAAAGTTCTCGGTATCACTGACCGATTTCAAACAGTAAATGGGGATTCAATATTCTATTATAATTAGTACATTGCATTAGGGATAAAGGCGTGATTTTATGTATGTATGTTATGTATGTAAAAAATATCATAAGTATTAAAAAAATCGTTATTTTTTTCTCTTTAATCAATTCAGAGTTGTTTTATTCCAACATTAATAAGTTTATCAGTGTAACAATGTTTTATAGAGGTTTTATCAGTACAACAATGTTTTATAGCGTTGAATAAATTGCATTAGCTATTATTTAGCTTGTAAGATGATTCACTTCATTAACCTCGCTTAGGTCATTGTAGCTCGGAATAGTTATTAAAGAACTATTATTGGATAGGATACTAGGTCATTGACTGGTAATAATCCACAGATGAACAATAACTTCTCTTTCTAGCTATTTATTCTGTAGACACTAAATATACCGGGTGTAAGGGACAGCATTTCGAAAACTAATAGAGGTTGCTCAGGCAAATTGAACTATTATTAGCAAGAAATTCTTTCAGTAAATGACAAAAGAATGGTCTTTCTCATACAAATTGTCAGATCGAGTGGTCATTTTGTATGGGAATTCAAAATTTTTTTACATCTCCTGAAAGAAATTCCTGATGAAAGTTGTTCAGTTTCGTTGACTGAGTAATCCCTTTCAGTTTTCGGTACGCTGTTCCTTACACCCATATGTCATACGCAATTTTTGTTAGGAGGTAAGTATGGGAAATCGGCTAAACAAGATTCGGAAATTGACTAGTTTAGTACTTTCAAAAAAGTTTTATTGATAAGAACATTATACCATTCTATTCAGTATAAAATGGAGAACAAATAGATCAAATAATAATAACATACAGTCATATAATAAATTACAGAAAAACGCTTGAGAAATCAATGAAAAAGTATGAAATAGTCACGCAGCTCCTGACTAAGTGTAGGTTTTTGAGCGACGTAAAAGCAACAATACTTACATCAAATTAATCGCAAAAGAACAGAGAACACGTAGATGGTCATTGTTTTATAATTCGATTTAAATAGCAATTGCAATTAGTTATTAAATATGCAATATAATTTGGCTCATTTTTGTCATACAAATTAGTATGGCGCGCGCAGGTCAAAATTCAACCTATATTACGACAGGCACGATGTTCCATTCTTTCAGTCGCCTGCGGGCTGTCAAGGTGAGAGGTTACGGCCGCTCGCATCCAAAATTCCGCCATCTTTTCTTGTATACTTACAAGGTAAAAATCAAGTCTGTCACTGCAGTGGTACCATAGAACAAAAGTAAAATAAGTATACAATAAAAAGAGGTTTTATTTCAAGCACATACCCCATAATGTAGAAATAGTTTACATTACGTAAAATAATAATAATATTAATACTAGGACTTTAAAAAAATATGTAGCAATTTTTTAAATAGGGTGTTATTCTACCCATGAAACTGAACAACTTTCCACAAAGAACATAGGTTGAATTACGAAAAATAAATTGGTCCTCCCATACAAATGGTGTCAGCGGCTCGAGTCAATTTCTATGGGCGGGATATTTTATTTTTCATATTTCGAATTATTAAAAAAAGTTGTTCAGTTTGAGAAAAGTTGTTCAATTTTGAGAAAAGTTTCAATTTCCAGAAAAGTTGTTCAGTTTCCAGAAAAGTTGTTCAGTTTAAAATAAGTTGTTCAGTTTGAAAAAAGTTGTTCAGTTATGAAAAAAGTTGTTCATTTTTGAAAGCTGTTCAGTTTGAAAAAAAAAAAGTTTTGTTTAACATTGCCCTCGATTCTGGCCGCCCCATTCTTAACTAATTTTAAGATAGCGCTGTCACTTTGTTTACTTTGACATAAGAACAGGATAGCAAATAAACACATGTGTTTGACGTTCCTAATTTGACATAAGCTGCTTTAAATAAGAACCGAACATAGAGCATGTTCCTTATTTTACGTTAAATAAGCAATCTAATGTCAAATTTAAGCAATTTAATGTCAGATTAGGAATGTCAATGTCATGTGTTTATTTGCTATCCTGTTCTTAAGTCGAATATAAGAAAGTGACAGCGCTACTAATACTAATGCTGTCTCTTTCGAAGGGCATATGTGCAATATTTATGGCCGTACTGTACGTATGAGTGGAGATAAAGCATTGTATGTGTTCAGCACAATCCCCGAAATCGTTCATTAGCCGAAAAAAAGGATCATTTCGCGGATTGGCAAATTCAAAACGCGCTATTCCCAAAATGTCCTTTTATTTCGGTTGTATATCGGCCATTGAGCGTTTTGAAGCAACCATTCGCGGACTGGCAAACACGAAAAAGCCAATTGCCGAATTCGGGGTTTGGCAGGTATGTAAAACGACCAATCCGCGGAGTGGTACTGATGAAATGCCAGCCCGCGAAGTGAGCAGTTTTTGATTCAACCACACCGCGAAATGGCATAGAAGAAATGCCAGATACCGAACTAAATAAAAAAAACGCTGTCATGGGTCGTCGGGTCAACATGGGTCGTGTCGGCGGGGATGAGTTGTCAGTGCGGGGAAGAGTTATCAGTGCGGTGCGGGGTGAGTTTTCAGGGCGGGGATGAGTTGTCAGAGCGCGATAAGTTGTCGGTGCGGGATAAATTGTCAGCGCATCATAAGTTGTCAGTGCGGGATGAGAGGACAACTCATCCCCGCACTGTCAACTCATTCCCTACTGACAACTCATCCCGCGCTGATAATTTATCCCACACTGTCAACTCATTCCCTACTGACAACTCATCCCCGCACTGACAACTCATCCCCGCACTGTTAACTTATTCCCTACTGACAACTCATCCCGCGCTGACAATTTATCCCACACTGTCAACTCATTCCCAACTGACAACTCATCCCGCGCTGACAATTTATCCCAGGGTTCGAAAATATCCGATATTTATAATAAATATCAAAATATCGGATATTTATGATATATATCCGATATATATCCAAAATGTGATATATATCCATTTTGTATGAAACTCATATTATCATTTTATTGTTTTATTTATGTATTCTGTTTGCATATGAGTTTTAAAAACATGATAAATTTAAAAAATGAAATAAAATATTTTCATTGTTTAATTTCACAAAATTATTAAAAATCAGAAAATATCAACTTAAAAACATAAAACCTTTGCTATATTAGTTTTAATAGTTTAAACTCACCACTAATGGTATCAATACCCGCTGCACACTCGTCACAATTTTTTTCTTTTTTTTTAATTTTCCGCGCGTAATTTAAATCAACTAATATAAATACGGAAAAACACAATAATAGCGTGTTTCGACTCTACGCCAGCGTCATCTACTGAGGAGTAGAACTACAATAGCAATAATCTGCCTAATAATATCAATTTTTTTAACAATTATTTTGGTATTGATATATATCACAAAAAATCGTTGGATATATATCGGATATATATCGGATATATATCATGATATATATCCATTGATATATATCCTCGAACCCTGATTTATCCCACACTGACAAATCATCCCCGTTCTGATAACTCATCCCGCACTGATAACTTAACCCCGCACTGACAACTCATCCCCGCAGACATGAACCATGTTGACCCGACGACCCATGACATCGTTTTTTTTTAATGTAGTTCGGGGTCTGGTATTTTGTCAATACCACTCCGCGGATTGGTCGTTTTACATACCTGCCCATCAAAAAATACCCATCCTCCCTCGCTACAACTGTTCCCGCGCCAGGGCCAATCAAAGCTCCCCATACAGAAAATCCTTGCATGACAAACAGTTGCTGGTAGGGAGAGAGGATACAACAATAATAATAATTTAACACATGAAACACCATAATAGTGCTATCAGCTCCCCCCACGAGCAACTGTTTCTACGCCAGAGCCAAATCAAAGTTCTCCATACAAAAGACCCTGAGCTTGTACGGCAGCCATTTTGAAAAATGGTGGAACCAGAAAACGAATCAAAAATATCGAATCAATACGTCAGCGACCTCACACCTGCTTAATTTCAGACTGATCGGAGCAATTTTTTTTTGGGCGCCATTTTGTATCCGCTATCTTGGATTTTCATGACCACTGGAAGTAGCCCTCCATTGTCCTACCTATCTCTTATCTTTGAGGAGATATTTGACTTTTTATTTTGTATGGCGGCTGGATTTTGCCTAACCCTTACTTTGACAAAATACTGGTCATAATCCAGAGAAAAATTTAGTATTTTGTCAAAATCCTGAGAAAATCCGGTGTTTTGATTAAAAAAACTGGATTTTCTTAGGATTTTGACAAAGTACTAAACTATTCTCTGGGTTATGATTACGCGCTGAATACGCGCAGAGGACGCAACTCATACGTTTAGCGAATGCAAGGCCTGCGGATCATTTTAACCTTTTCACACTATGCTTGCGTTAGTATCGCGTATTTTGTACGCAAGTCAAACGCGCTGAAAACGTGCAGAGACGCGCGCACACGCGCGTTTTCAGCGCGTTTTGCTATAGGGCAAGGTGTTAAATTGGGCCATGACTTCTTCCCTGCTAATACTTTCTGATCTAGACAAGATCTTTATTTCAGATGACAGGTGTCTAACTTAAAATGGCAATGTCTCAATAACTATCGATCCTAGAGTACTGGTGTATAGGGACAAATGGTAAGCCTTGACGAGATTTACATTTCAAATGACAGCTGTCAAAAGTGACACGGTTATCCGAAATGTAGATCTCGTCAAGGCCTATCATTTGTCCCTATACACCAGTACTCTAGGATCGATAGTTTTTGAGATATTGCCATTTTAAGTTTGGCACTTTCAGGTCTGTTTAGTTGTATTGATGTGAATTATTCAAGACCGGAAATTGCTGCTTATTTTGAAGTCTTGTACCGATTTCCACCAGTTTTTGATTTCATTTAATCTGTTCTTGTTAAATAATGTAAAAATAAACGTTTATTTGATGTGTTCTATGTATAAAGGGTAGATACCTATAAATGTGATCTCTGATCAGTGTTCACTGATGTTCTACAAAAAAAATTAAAAGAGTATTTGTTTTTCTTGAAGAAAAAGGGAATCTCTTGTCGCATATAAATAAGTAAGAAGAAATATTTTTTATTTTTTTATTTTATAGTACAATACTTACCATTACCACGTTAACGCTACGTACAAAAGTGAACATGTCTATTATGCTGAAGAATGTTCTCGGTCTTAGAGGCGCAAAACGTATTTCAATGGTACCACTGCAGAATCAACCTATGTGTGTGTGGACGGCCTGTGCCAGTATGAGTAGCGAAATAACGTCAAATTTTGACAGATTTCGAATACCGAGCTCGAGGACATAGACCCTTAAGGCCCGTATTTATAATCAACTCTCAAGAGTGGCTGTGAGTTTGAGTTCGTATCCGTAATGTCATTTCAGTACAAAACGATCTGTCAAATTCATGCTTAATATTGCTCTTAGTCTTGAGATCGCTTTATAAATACGAGCCTAAGTGTCTCTATAACTCATTCATAAAATGTAATAGGTGTGTGGGAAGTTAAAAGCTTTTGTCATTTAGTTTTCTTTTCTAATTAGTTGCCCAAATGGATAGGTGCTAAAAGATAAATACTTATTAAATGATAGTAAACAACTGGCCACTTTTCAAAAGGTTTGAGTTGAAAAAAAAATACCAGAGGCTGCTTCCTTTTACAGTATGACGTATAGTGAAAAATTTCAGCCGAAGTTTTAGAGAATATCCAACTGAATATAATTATTTCTGGTATTTACCTTTTTCTATCCCGACGTTTCAACTATACGAGTCGAGTAACTCCCTGTTTATCGCGAGTGCTTAAAAGGTTATAGTATTTTTTTAAACATACTAATGCCTACCATTACGAACCCAATCATCCTTCTTCATGCACTTTAAAATAAATACGTTACCAAATCCCTGTACAATAGCGTCTTACCTCTATCAATAAAACTGTCATTTGTCAACTTCCACATTTCTATTCCATTTTATCCACAAGGTGTGCGGTCCTTTGTGTAAAAGCCAGTAAAGGCCCGAGAAGATGCGTTTGCGCACGCAGGTATGAGTCATAGACCGTTTTTCCACTAGATGGCACGGCAACGGCAACGGCACGGTATCGTGGAAGAGATAATGTATGAAAATCAATTAAATTATATGGCTCGCTTTTCCACTTGACGGCACGGCAACCGCACGGCATTGATTCCCACCGGTATCGTCGCCGTCACTGCATGTATTTTGTATTAGTACAAAGCATGCGTGTGTGTGTGTGCGCTCAGATTAACTAGGTGGACGTTATCGTCGACGATATTACCACCGTGCGTTCTAGTGGAAAAACAGACCCACGGTATCGTGACGGTATCGTTATCATGCCGTTGCCGTGCTGTCTAGTGGAAAAACACCCATTCCTCTTACCCCTCCCGGATGATACCATACCATCCCCCTATACCTCTGACACATCGTTTGATACTGCATACATTGCTGGTTCGAGAAGTTGTCTTATTTGACACCTCGTTTTGAGTCAGCATTGGACGGTGACTCAAGTGGTAGTGTCCGTGCTTAGATTTATTGGTGTGAGAAAAGATTCGTGGGGTAAGGGTTGGTTATTGGAGTGAAGACTGTGGTTTTTTGGAGCCTGTTACAATTACAATACTTGGGCTTTATGGGTTGTGTTTGTTTTACCGTTATTTAATGGTTCAATGTTCTTTTTAAAAATAATTATAAAAAAAAGAACATGGAATCCGAGTAGAGTGACTTGCATTTTAAATGTTTATTGATAAACGCAGTGCACTTCACTATTCATCCAAACCGAACCTTATTATTTACACAATCTGTTTGTGGTTAAATGCAGGAATAATTCTAACCTATTAATTCCGCAATAGTCTAACTTAATTTATGATTCAGACTAATGCTTCTTTGTCCAGCAATTCTGAGTCATGTTAATTTTTATTCACCTAGCAATAAATAAATAAGATGAGATCACTGCCACCGTTTGTTTAGTAGTGCACGATTTTCTATTATTATACATATTTCTGTTATTACCTATATGTTAAGATACTATTCCAAGTTGGACTGCACGCAGCAGCAGTAGACTGAAAAGGCAGCAGGTCATGGTCATGCCACACCACACGTCATAATATGACAGGGTCTTTTTTTATTTCGACTTTCTGTTTAACCAAAAGTACTTGTCCAAGATTGTACCAATGATTCTTACTTACATAGCCTAATATTTCCCTTCGCTATGGCATCGCTAACATCAGGTGGCATCACTAACTCATGACGATTTAATAAATAGCAGATCACTAATTCACCGCCCAGGACAAGGGTTGCACAGTAGCTCAGTTAGCAAGATTTGGGACGGTATTCTAAAAACGCAGGTTCAAATCCTGTCTGCGGTTGAATTTTTTATTTGTTCTTTCTCATAATATTGGGCGTTTATTTTAATCTTCTACATATTTCTAATTTTTAAAGGTAATCGGACTGTTTCTAAATTAGTTAAGAAATAAGTCTTAACGAATTGACACCATGCTCTCTCCAATAATCCGCATTCCTTTCCCCCCTGCGCGCGCGCAGACGATCTTGATTTATCGCGCGGCTGGTGGCGCCGCCGGTCGCGGCCGTCCTTTAATTCCAACGGACCTTTATTAAACGTTTATTTTATTTCAATTTCGTACCGAGTTATTATTGCCGTTAGGGGCCTACTATAGTATACTATAGTGCCGCAAAAATATCGACCGTTTTGTGCTTAATGTTGAATTCAGCCTAACTTTCGAACGATTTTTATAGAGGTATTTTGCCTCTTTATTAAGCGAGGTTGTGCTCAATAAGTGTACCAAATTATATCCAAATAAGTCCAGTTGTTTTAGCACAAACATTAAGTAACACACCCAATTCACAAGCTGGAAGGAATTTCCGTTAAAAGGTCCTTGTTCTTTATCCAAAAGGTCTTTCGTACATCACGACAGTTTTAACACCTATTTTACTAACTACAATGACGACGTCTAGTCCAAGTGTAAAGGCACCTTTACCTATGATTTACCTCGTAAATCTGGTTTCGCTGGGCCTACAACTGCACTGTACAATCAGTGGCCGTGCGCTTATTTAATGAGTGGAGCATTATCTTTGTAAGGTGGCAACTTTATGAGGCCCCGATAGTAATTTTAATGAGATCTGTCCAAGATCTTGACCAATTTGCGCTGAAACAATTTATGACGCTGCGAGTGTGCAAGGGTCGTTATACTATTACTATTATATATCCTAGTACTATTATATATTCTGTGGTTATATTAGAGTACCTACCTAGGTACTTACCTACTGCAAAGAAATTATAAATTGTTATCGATGTAAAAGTTTTTATTTTGGCTATTTAATAGAATTTAGAACCGCGATTTCTAATCATTATACCTACATACATACATACATACATACATAAAATCACGCCTGTATCCCTAATGGGGTAGGCAGAGCAAAAACGACCTAAACATAGGTTGTTCCGCCACGTCTGACAAGTTTCGAGGGCTAATACACATGATGATTATGTATATTGCTATAGTGACGGATTGTCAGCCCATCGCCTAAATTGCAATACACTGAAATCCTCGATTTCCTTAACTGATTTTTACAGCATGCACGGGAGGAGATGCAGCTGGCACATTCTACGTTCTAATCATTATCATCCTAAGTATAGAGGCTACGTTTTACGAAGTAGAAACATCTTATTACTACAAAAGGAACAGCGAGTCAAAATGCTAGTTTTTTAACAAAGAATACGAAGACGTCCAAATATATCTAAAATTCCGGTAGATAATTGTTTCCTCAACACAGGGGCCATTGAATTGCATCACAACAGGCCTTATTACCATAACAATAAGGCTCATGCAAATGCGCCTGCTTCTGCATAAAGATGCGAACAATAGAAATTAGCACCTGTTACTAATTTCATGTACTATAGTAGATTGTTGTTATTGAATATCTAAATGCAAAAGATAAAGATAAAAAAGATAGAGATTTTCTTTCCGGTCGTACTACCTACCTATACCGAGGAGTTTGGTGTGTTGCAATTCAGGTGAAAGACTGACAACCTGTCATTACAGCAATACACAATTGATATTTGAAAATTGACAGACATGCATATCCCTTAAGTTAGACGTGATTTTATGTACATATATAGGTAGTATATTATTACTGGCACTACTGTATTCATACAGTCGAACGAAACTGGCTTTACATGGATTGATTCGCTTATTATGCATCCTAAAACAATTTTGGGATACATAGCAAAAGTTCGGGAACTGTTTCAAACCGAGATTCAAGCCAAAAGTCTGAAAAATTCCTACCTATTTTGGTAATTTGTATATTGGGGGACCGGTACCCCAAATTGTTGTATTTAGTTCGCGTGTCCTTGATGGAGGTGGACAGAAGTGAAACACCTTCTTATTTAACTGTATATAACAGTTTATTGCATATGTACCACAATATTTACAGTTAGTAATATACTAAGTAATAGTGAAATACACATAGGATTCACAGACATTAACTGGGAAAATCCACAGTATGAAGTTTTTTTTTTTTTCATTCATCCATTATATGATAGGCAAAGGAACAGAGCCATACAGCCTCGTCTGATTTTTCACATCATCTTGAATTTGTTAATTTTTAAGGCATAAGCCAAGTCTTCTGTATATTATCATTAAGGCATTTAGCCAAAAGTACGAAGTGATATTATTTTTACTGTGACATAACTTAGTAACGAAATACATGATGAGATGCACGAAGTATGCATTCAAAACGAAACACCAACTGATTGTGTTTGAACAACTGCGCGTTTGTTCAGGTTGTTCAGTTGGTGTCTCGTACAACACAATACGGACAAAATTAACAACTTGTTGAGAAATTATGTGGTTTTGTTTCTAAATAGTTGTAGGTGGGCTTCTTTGTGGCAACCGCTTTATCATAGGAAAAAGTTGTAGCCTTTTGAGCCTTTGAATAGGGATAAAAACTGGGAACTAAATGGCGCCACCAGCGAGTGTTCCTTTTTCCTGTGATTGGTCAGTAATCTGTCAATGTCAATTTCAATATCAGTTCTGCGTCTTCTCATTGGTCTCTTTTGGAACACTCGCTGGTGGCGCCATCTGCAATTAGCTTTGCGTTTTTATCCCCATTGTGAAAGATCTGATCCATCGTACGGCAAAACAGTAAGAACAGCAGTATAACTCTAATACTTAAGTACTAGCTACTAAATTATAGAAAGGTACTTCTTTTCTTTAGTGTCTAAAAATTTTACTCAGAAAAAAATTATATCTTAGAAATCTATCTCATCATCACACAAATTAACTATAACTACTTATGTAAAACTATCATAAAAACTAAATATTTCTAAATATGGCGAGGAATTCGCTGAAGTGTGTTTAAGTGTAAATTTAGTTGTAAGTAAGTGCTCGTTAAGTTTCATGCAAGTTTTTCCAATTGCATACTCGCCTTAAATGGACACACCGGATTTCCAAGTGAAGGGAAAATGTTTACGAATAGCATTTTTTTATGTTAAGCCTAGAGAGCTTCCGGTTGATAAGATTGAGATAACCTAATTAGGTAGACAAACGAATCATATTTATTTTGTGTCGTGGTATAGTAGGTAAAATATACATAAGCTTTTGAGTACTCCGAAGGTTTTGGATTCGATTTAGCCGTCCTGAAAATTACATAATTATGCAAATTAAAATGCCACGAATATATTCAAATTATAGTTAGTGGAGCAATAAATTGACATATTAATACTATCCACATACTATTTGACGTGAATAATATGAAAGTAAATATATGTGTTTATAATAGGATTATATCGGTAACAAATATTATTATGAAATGATTTCATATCCATAACTTTCGTGTTTAAACTGTCCCAGACATGCCAAGAAACGCTATAAAACATTTATAACTGGAAAATAACGTAGAATCTGGCTAATATATTTCCAAACTACATTATCTGAGACTATGATCAGACAGATAGAACGGTAATACTGTCTAAAGTATTTTATATTCGGGTACTTATAACCAAACCACAGAATATATAATAGTACTACCAAACAGTAATAAGTAGTTACGTACGCATTAACACAAATTATCTATCTTTCTTTTTCTAATAAAAGAAGTTTCCTAATTTCCTTTATTCTCCTCCGAAAAATATCTTCTAGAGTCCGCCGCTCACAAAACCTCTATTTACCCTGTCTTAGCTAGGATTTAGTCGGTGCGTTTGAACCTAGCTTGTTTGAGAATTGTCATGGCAATGGCCCTATCTAATCTGTGCTCAGTTGTAAAGGACTCTGTCTGTGTGTCTGACTTTGAGCTTGAAATGAATGCAGCACTTGTTTCCCCTACTTGCCGCCCCCACTTTTGTTGTCTAGGTAGTCTAGCTGAACTATACCTACATCTATAGGCGTAACCAAATACTTTGTGTGTAGAATATAGCGTTAAGCGTTAAGGTAGAATATAAGTGAAGAAGTCAAAGCTCTTGGTCTAGACGTTTACACTATCAAGATTAACATTGGATAGGTAGGTATCTAGTTATGTGACTGCAACATAATTATGTTTTGCAAATTCCTTCGGGAAAACTCATTTATCTCAGGTTTTAAAATTCAAAATGTTTATACTGCAAGTAGAAATAAAAGAGACTACCTACTTACATTTTATTTAAAAGTTCGAAACATATACAAATACCTATCTATCATTCAATGCCACCGCATGGGCACGTGCTAGGTATGGCTTCAAAAAAATAACTTGCTCTCCTTAATGTAATGAAAACGTTTCAAATTACGGTGTTAACGGACACTGCCGCCGCCGAGCGCGTTCTATCGAGCAATAACCACTTTTATCAACAGGGCATAGAGTGCTTTCATGTGCACCTCACCTCTGTTGATAGTATGACTATCTTTAGCGGCATGAGTTAAGGGTTGCCAGGTATTTTAACAAGACTTTCCTACACTAGACTACCCTTAAACCAAGATTTTATCTTTTTTTATTTCTATCTTTTCGTTTTCCCATAGGAAAACAATGGTAAAATGTTATACTATAAATTACCCACCGAGCTTGAAATTCAAGTAAAACAGTCGTACAAGATGCTCGCTCTTTCACAGGAAACGCTACCTAACCGCCTTTTTGAAACCTGCTGTAAGACAAATCTTCAAAACACTCAATTCTTCCGATCTTTTCGACGCTTGGCAACCCTGCACTTGGGTAGCGCGGTGCGATCCAGCTCAAAATGTAAACAAAGGTGGCAACGCGGTCAATATCCTACCGCAAATAGACCGTGCGTTTGTCGTGCGGTGCGCGGACGTGGGCAGGAGGTGAACCGAAGGGGTAAGAAGCAAAGATACTTGGAATTTGTTGACTTAGAACGGGCTTAGAGACTTAAAGAAAAGATCACTAGACGTGACATAACTTTTTTAGCACATACGCAACTTAAGTCAATATACTACCGCAAATATAGACCGTGCGTTTATCGTGTGATAGAGTCTGTGCGAAAAGAGAACAGGCATGGAATTTAAGGACGCGCTGTCGCTTGGTCGCTTAAGGATTATGTCCAGGTCTTTAACAGTAACCTTCTACATTAAATTTTGGAGGTTTTAGGTCAAAGATCCAGGCATAAACACCACGCAACCAGCCGTGGGCTAATAAATATAAATGTGCGCCCTCCAATTCTATGCCTGTTCTCTTTTCGCACAGACTCACGAGGTTGGTAGGAGGATACCGAAGGGGTTAAAGCCGAAGATAGGTACTCGAATTTTGTTGACTTTGGGTGTTGTCACTTGAAGAGAAAAGTGAGGATCAAGATACTTTAAAGGATAGGATGTAAATCGAAGAGGGACTATAAGTAGGGACAAGGAAGGATCACATGAAATCTCCAGACGGTATTGAAGAAAACATAAAAAATATTCTGCTGAAGCTGCTCGACACAAAGTTCATTAGAATAAAAGTATTATAGCTGCCCACTCCACTTTTATCCATAGATTTGCTTTTTTCCCTTGTAAGTAGGTAGGTATATTAAACTGCAAGAAACCATGACACTTTCTGGTTTATACAGTCGCTCTGTAGTAAAGTTTGTCTTTACCAAATATAGGCATAAATATATTCTGAAAATAACATATCTTTTTGTGTCCCTTCCTTATGTTGCGGTGTCCCGCACTTTCATAAGGAACCATTCAAAACTTATGTCAGGTGGAAAATAAACGAAACGTGTTGCGCTCAGTCAATATCCTCTACGCAGGCAAATAAACCGACGACGTCGTCCTTATCATAAGTTCTTGAACTTCCTTATTTTGTGTTGCGTTAAGGTTTTTACAGACAGATATAATAGTCACGCCTGCCCTTACAGGGTAGCTAGAATTTCCCAGGCTTAAGGGACATTTTAAAAGAACGAACTGTATTTTGCTATAGTGATTAGGTTGTCAACCTTTCGCCTGTAATGAAATAGGTACACCGAAACCCTCGTCTCCCAACTGATTTCTAAAATATGCAAGCAGCTGGAGCATTCTATGTTTTCTATCGCTCCCAGTCAAGCACGGAAGATGCAGGTTTATTAAGCAGGTTAAATCCTACGCAATCGTTTGTAAGTATGTAAATTTACAGGCATGCATTGGGGAGGTTGATGAACTTGATAACAAGTCGCATACCATTGAAGGCCTTGAAGTAGTTTGACATTTCATCATTCTTATGATGATAAGATATCATATCACGGTGTCTATAGTATTAGAAACAGTTTTTTAAACCGTTTCTATGCAAATAGATACATTCCAGATTGTCTACATGTTGCCAAACATCATCATCATCATCATCATCATCAGCCCACATCCACCCACTGCAGGGTATAGGCCTCTTCTCTACTGCGCCACTCCTCACGGTCGTGTGCTAGTCTCATCCAGTTCGCGCCTATGAATTTGACGATGTCGTCGGACCATCGGGCCGGTGGTCTGCCCACTGGCCTTATCGCTCCTATTGGCCACCACTCTGTGACTGCTTTGGTCCACCGTCCGTCATCCCGTCTAGCCAGGTGTCCCGCCCATCTCCACTTTAATCTCGTTAATCGCTTACCTACGTCTTCGACTTTTGTTTTTTGTCGAATCTCGACGTTAGGTACGCGATCAACGAGAGATATAGCGATCAACGAGTATATAAAATTACACACATTAATATCTCAAATTACAAAATAAACTTATAAATTACGCAATATAGCCCTGTCGAAAACTCATAAATTCGCCTTAATGATTTCGTACTCAAATATTTAGGTATATTACTTAATAAACTTTCACCAAGGAAGAAATACGAGAGCGGTAAAATATAAAATTGAGTGGCCATATAAACTGCAAGCAGCATGACGAAACCGCAGATAGTTGATCGGTATTTAAGTATAAACCTCTAGAATAGGAGTTTGTTTTGATAGTCCCGTAAAATTATTATGGAGAAATCGGTCATTAGCCAGACAGGTTTTTAAGACTTCTTCTATTTTTTCAAATATGTACATTTATCACTTTACTGTAACGATTCATTTCCATGAATTAAAGCATCAGAAATTTGATAAGCCCGTCCCTAAAACTGAGACATAGTAAAGAAAGCCATTGACTAAAATTTTCATTCATAAAATAACATTCAATGAAACGCCTCGAAAAGATATCGAATAACGTCGAAACAAAATTTTTCTTCGGAGTCATGTTTCTCAATTTCAAACCAAAAATCCTTATCGCCTCTATCACATAAATAGAATACTCGAATTCTACAAATAAAGCACAATAAAATGCCGGTAGTATATTGAAGAACATTATTTTCTTTAATCCCGCGTTCGGCATGCTCAAATTACTTAGCAATGGGCTAATAAACACCGTTGGCTATTCATACAGACGTTCCATAGGGAAGCGAAGAACGAGGAAATTGAGTTGACTCTTTCTGTCAAAAATAGATTAGGAGTGATGTCAACTGAATTAAAACATATCAAGAAGGCTATATCCAGCTGAATGGTCAATGTTTGCATTGATAAAATTTACGACCAATAAAATCTAAATGACTATAGTCTGAAAATGTTGGACAACATTATGACATGTCATTAATTAAGTAACTTTATAGTTGAATACTTCTGCGATAACTTCTCGTTAGAGTGGAGTAATGTAGTCACTATAACCAACCTGGCTAATTAATTACTATCAAGCCAGTCAAATGAAGGAAGTAAGAGCACTGTGTACATTTTATGAGCTATAAATTTTAATGTTTTTGTTCAGCTACTAATTGACTTCTGTTGTACTATTTAATATTTAACCTTTTACATAATAGTATTACATATATATTAATTTAATTAAAAATGACCGATAATTATATTTAAATCAAATCAGTGATTAAAACTCATCCATCGGCACAAACAAAGCTCTATAACAATAAGTTCTACAAAATTTTAATCACTGAATCACCTACGCCCATCCCTATTCTCTATTCATCACGATGTCGGCGGGCCTTACGGGACTCCTTCCTGTTTGAACAGATATTTTGTACCCTTAGTCGGCTGCCATACATAGCTGATAAAAAAACAAGGTCTGGTCTGTCTGTATGCGCCGTCCTTTCTTACGCCTTCGAGTGTATAGGAATTTCGAAGATTAGTCAGATCCCAGATGTCTTTTTGTGTAATAGTACATTTTTTGCCGATCTTTGTATCGTACTCGATAGTTGTAAAGTTGACATGTGTTGAGAATGCGTCAAGTGGGAGTTAGAACTTTGATGGAACATGTAGTTTACACAAGTCAAATATTTGAACGAAAGAGTTACATAAGCCAGATGCACATGTCAAAACATTTATGGCATCTTTTATCTTTATAACTTACTGAACATACTGTTTTATTCTTTACAGAGAACTTAAAGGTAGGTATTTATTGTAGTTAACAAGAATACTCTATTTATTTGTCAAGTAGTTCCATGAGTCCTTAAGTAAATATTTACAAAAGTGACAAATCTTTTCAAGAATTGCAATATGTATGACGAACTTTAAGCAGTTAGACGAATAAGGAATTTGCAGAGCAAGTAACTGATAGAATAACAATAGATAACTGTATTTACGTTCAGAATTTTCCTTAATCAATAAACCAGAACGAACTTAAGGTTTTCAAACCAAAATCCCTCTATTCAGAACTTGGATGAATGAGTCATATCAAACTTGAATAAATTCATCTCCACGCATCACTAAGCATTGAAGTTTATTGATTCGTCTCTATAATCCTACTCCATTATTTAATAGAGGATTTTACTTAACATTGGAGTACACAGAATTGTAAAATTTGTCTCTAAACTGAACCTTATCATAATTACATAAGGCGTAGTATTGAATATCGCTCAAGTGTTACCTTGTATAGATAAGTGATTTTACGCCAAGATAAGTCTTTGTAATCGATAATAATGTATGATTTTTATTTGCAGGTACGAATAAGATTCTTGTGATGTGCAGTGCTGAGTTGTAAGTGCGCAGTTTTTTTTTGGCATTACAGTTTTTTTTTATAAACTGTCAAGTTTGGGAATGCTGCTTTTTGTGATGAACGAAAACTCCGAACTGGATAAGACAAAAAGTTTTAAATATTGTTTAAAACAGAGAAGCTGCAATTTTTGTACACAGACAGTGTAAGTATTTAAAAAATTGCTTTAAATGTATTGAACTTGCATTATAGTCTCGTCTCTATCACGTAAACGTCTTTCCAGCTGCACGCATCCACAGCCACACCCAAAAAAAGGATAATGTCGGCCTCATACATACAGCATATATTTACCATACATTCGGGATTCCTTATGGAAACAAATGCCTAAATGGGGGACGATGACAGACATACCCCGGGCGGCAAGATTAGTATTAATACCGCCATCTTGCGCAACGTTACACCGCATGCTTCGCTGTTAGTGATGAAATACTTGTGGTTCTTTCTGGAGGATATAAAAAAAGTCTATTTTAATTTGAGGTTTTAAGCATTTACTTTAGAGGAAAGAATGGTGCTGTCGGAACAATCTATTTTTATTATGTAAATGGAAGGTTCCTTTCCAATCTAAATAGGTCCATCTGAAAGCCCTACGCGGGAAGCTCTATAAACAATAAAACTCTGACGAGTCTCACTACTCAGGATCACTGTAGGATTTAGTGTTGCCAGATTTGTGTTTGTTTTTGCACTATTCTGGATCTTTTGATTAATTTTACTACAGTCCTGTTTTTTTTTAAGGCTCTCACATCACACCGTGTCAAACTCAAATATTTCAATCATACATTTTCATAGAGCATTTGCACTTTCTTTTGTTCATGTGTTTGAGCCATTATTTATGCTTATTAAAAATTTTAACCTAAGAAATATCTTCCTATACCTCCAGCTATTCAAAATATCTAATGTTTTCTTGACTTTTTATGACCAAAATTTGCCTAAATTCAGCGAGCCTCCCAAAAACTGGTCACACAAGGTCCTTTAACCAACCTCTTTTAATCCTGGTCTCTATCCTCGCGGAGCACTTAAGCTCATGTTTTACTCTCGACCTGAAATAGGTCAACCGAGATTGTATAACTGCCTCCGTGGTCTAGTGGTCTGAGCCATGGGCTCTTGATTCGGAGGTCCTGAGTTTGATTCATAGGGGGGGAACTCAAAGTTGATATTCGTAATCACTTTGTGAGTTTTCTTCAGTTTGGTTAGGACACTGCAGGCTGAATCACCTGATTGTCCGAAAAGAACAAGGATTCCGTGCTTCGGATGGCACGTTAAGCGGTCCCGGTAGCTGTCTTTGATATTGGTCGTTACAGAAACCATGTCGTGCTATTATGATGTTTAAAAACTCTGACGCCAGGGTTCATCGGGTCGATCGACTCGAAACCCACTCGACAGAAGAAGAAGAAATTGTATTTGCCATTCAGTGTTGCCAGTACCGAATATAAAGGGCGTTCTGTTTTATACTAACTAGGCCAGGTTTTATTGCGTTTGGGCTGAGGCAATCGGGAAATTGTTTTGATGAGAGATGAAATTGAGTTTTGATGGTAAAAGATGGCTGAGGGAAAAATCTGATGAAATAACCATATGAATAATATTTAGATTGCAAGTAATATCGAGTTGTGAAATGTCGTTTTCTAAAGATCAAACTGTTATTAAGATTATCTTATCAGTTTTAAACACTATATAGTTAAAAACAATCGAGCTTAAATTTCAGTTGTTTGGTGTTATTAGTAGAAGAACAGTACTTTTTTACAACCTCTATACACTTAAGCTTTAAAAACCTTTATTTCTTTAAAATAAAAAATCGTGTATAGTAAGTAGGTATTTCTGATGCAAACCCAATATCGCATAGCACTGTTTCCAGGCATCTAGGTAAAGTACCACTCCAGTGCTTTGTCCCAGGTTAGACAATAGGTGGACTGAATATAGGCCATAACGCGGCCCTGGACTGTATATAGTTTGCAGCTTACATTGTGTTTTACTGCCACCTTTGTACAGGGTGTAACAGCAAATGTATATGATAATTTCAACTTAATAAATAGTCCTCCCAGCCGAATTTCGGTTACGGCGGCCAATCTCTCAGATATCAACCATCATCATCATCAACACACTAGTGTACTATTTTGTTCCTTTGATCTGATCTGGGGACAGACTATAACTGACACCACTGGCTGGAGATAAGGTGATAC
Source organism: Scrobipalpa atriplicella (assembly GCA_029255725.1). Taxonomy (NCBI): domain Eukaryota; kingdom Metazoa; phylum Arthropoda; class Insecta; order Lepidoptera; family Gelechiidae; genus Scrobipalpa; species Scrobipalpa atriplicella. The sequence continues at coordinate 27,933 of JARACY010002624.1, forward strand.
TAAGAGGTGATAAATAACAAGTGTAAACAAGTGCGAGTCGGACTCGCGCACGAAGGGTTCCGTACCATCATTTATAAAAATGGCAACAAAATCATATCTGATGTCCGACTCCCTAAAGTAGGTATTTTTACTAATTAACTTAGTTCGAATCTCGGTTAGCATTTGTCTAAGCCTTCGTTTAATTAGATCCACTTTCTTAGTGGGCTTTTACTTGGAGTGATTCTATTTCGTGGACCTTGAATTAGACTATATAGTTACTTAGTAACGCTAGTATGATTAGTAATTCTGTGTGTGGTAACTCTAACTTATTTAAGTTGAGATGGGCTGACAACTCGTCACCACAGCTAGCAATACACTATCCTAACTGTAGGTAATTCTCCTTAAAATTTGTCAAACATTGCTACCCTTTCGTCTATGTGAGATAAAGTAGCTAGTCTACTTCGGCCACCTTTTGCCTAAACTTGACTGGAGCGATTCAAGAGCTCATGTCGAATAATAATAAAAAAATATCTTACCTCTACGTCTTTAATCTTAAAGTTTAGTATGTAGGTTGAATGTTCATTTGCAAAAACATTGGCTGGAATCCCAAGCTTTCACTGCGGTACAAGCGCTCGCTCGTAAAAGTGCCCATTGAGAATTCCTCCGGCGAACCGCGCTACGAACTGGAATCCTTTATTTTTATTGAGTACTGCTTGTGCTACGCTAGTACGTACTAGGTATCATATACGAGGTGTAAAAAAATTCGCTGACCAAACTTTAGATAGGTTCAAAACCCATGAAACTGATCAACTTTCCTCAAGAAACATCGAAATATGAAAAAAAAAAATTGGGCTCCCCATAAAAAATGGTGTCAGCGGCTCAGCGGCTAGAGTCAATAGGGAGGAGCATTTTTTTTTTATATTTCGAACTTTGTTCCTCGGGGAAAGTTGTTCGGTTTCATGGGTTCACATCCTAAAGTTTGGTCAGCAAAGTTTTTACACCCTGTATATTTTGTAGTGCTGCCGACAATGAGTGATTAACTCTAGACCTAACCCTAGAATCCTGACCGTCTCTTGACGAACTAATTGCTTTTCTACAGTAATCTACACTCAGTTTTATCAATACAATACAATACAATACAATACAATACAAATCATTTATTTCATAATCGCATATTACAGTACAATGTATTACACAAAAAATAAAAGCAGAGTATGAAACGGGCATAAGCACAGCTTCCAGCTGGTTTTAAGCCTAGGTACCCCTAGTCATTCACGGGCGTTCGAATATGTTAACAAAATATATAGATAGAGAATTAAGTAGATAAAGATTCTATAAGTATTATAAGTTAAAACTATAATAATACCAAATAAGATTTTATCAGTTATCATTATCACTTATCAGTCTCCGGATGCGGGATAAAATATTGCAAACCTAGCATCGATTTCATGTAATAATTATCACAATCATGTTACATGTACAGTTTGTGTCACAAGTAGGTAGGTAAATCAACTCTTAAATATTCACTTTTGCAACATTCAATAAATTGCTTTTGCACCCTTTGACACCAATATTATAGGTACTGAAGTTCTGTTCTATTTAAAAGTTCAAAATTCATCTAGAAAAGCTTTTATTTTCAAAAGACTGTCTGAGTCTGTAGATATAGGTATGCGCGGATTGTAAACTTTCGGAATTTAGACTGTAGAAGAGGAGACAACTATTTCAATTTAGCTTCACCTGGGAGCGGACTCAGAACGATTTAGAGGAGTCAGGTAGCTCACTCAAAGCTCATCCTTTGAATTGAAGACTATTTTGACTACTTGAAACTTGAACTTGCTATGAAATAAGCTCCTATAGGTTACTTTTAGAGAGAGTAAAGGAGGCCTTATAAAACTTTAAAAGGTATTTTTCATGTTGTTTCGAAAATAAATAGCTGCTTAAAAGTCCTTTAAAGTATTTGCAGCACCTATACACACTTGCGTAACGTTTGGCGCCGAAGGTTCCGTTCAACACGCTGACAATGCGTTTTGCATTACCTTCCTGTTGAGCCGAACCTTCGGTCGAGTAGGTAAACATTATTCTTAAGACCTGAGACTTTTATTCAAATCTCTTTATATACATAGTACTCTTACGGCCTCTTATTTTAGGCAATGCCCAACATTTTCTGCCGTTTATTACTTTTCACCTTCGCCGTTACTGCTACCCCATAAATCAGCCCTGAATCCGCTCCTGAATGATAAATAGCGGATGTAGCTTCAATCCCGTTGCAATAAGGGCCATGTCTGTCAGATTGTAATTCGCTATCGACAGTATTGAGCTGAAGAATTCTGCCATTACAGATTTTGGGTTCTTTTGCGTAAAGGTTGAATTTGTTGAATATGTTTCGGGATATTTGATACCATTTTGCTGGGCGAAGTAAGATAATTTTCCGTTCTGTGAGTAATTAGGGCGTCAGGGAAAGGGACTGAAATATATTAGGACATTAAAAAAAACTTGACAGAAAAATGCACCTCGTCTATCTGTTAATCAAAGGTTTAATTTAAAAGCATAGCATAGCGATAGGTACTTAATAGTTTTTATTCTAGATACCCAAAATGATTTATCTTATTTTTAAGGAGCAAATCTTTGCAACCCACAAAAAAACCTTTTGCGGAATATTCCGACTTTCATTTAATCTTAAAAATGTATCTCAATCTCGAGGGGCGAATAAATAAATTACCTCAAAGTTTCCATTTAATTTAAACAACAACTTTGAGCATAAACTCCACTTTCATTTGAAGTCGGGAACTTTTTGTAAAGTTATTGCTATTGTAATAACAAAGTTTATTTTTATCTACATTTTTATGTTGATCAGTTTGTTTTTTCTTGTCGTTATTTTATTTGAAAGGTCAAAAGGTTATTCTTCGACAGCTCTATTGTTAAGATATTTTTATTTTTCTTAACAGTACCTAGATAAGAGTCAAATGTTATAACTGAGTTTAATGGATGGAATTTTTTTATTTCATTGACCATTAAAAACATTGTTTACTTGGCTATATACTAAGTGAATTTTAAATTAAAAAAATCAAGTATCATCAAATATCATATGAATAAAAACTTGGGAATAACTTTTAGAAATATATCATCCAATTTCAAAAACCTAAAAATCGACTTAGATTTAGTTTTTAATAGGTTTTGTTAAGTTTATAATCAAGATGACCGTCAGATTATGTATTTGGTCCGAAAAATGCAATAATTTTGATGGAAAACAAAAGAAAATGCACACCTTACTAATGTGTTTCCCTTTGTAGTTTCCGGAGTTTTGAAACTATTTGTAATATGATTGCATGTAAAAATGTCGTCTGCATAGAAACAAGAATCTCCTTTGAACTATTACGACTCAACACATCGCCAATTCATCAAGACTTCCATTGAAGTTGCCGACCCGTGTAGCGAATTCCAGCATTTCCAGGTTGCGGTATTTTCAGTACAGTAATGGCATTGAAGGATTGACGCGACACTTCCGTATCCTACAGCGTTCGAGTACATTTATTTACTTTGGTCCATTGATTAAGAACCAAATTTTCTGTAAGTCAATTTATTTATTTTCCGTGAGAGATTAGTGTTCACCTATAATTCGAAAATCTGCAAAAATATCGTTAACATATAAACCACATTCCCTTTGAACTATTCGTATTACGACTTCAAGAAAGATCAATGGAACTTGCCGACCCGTGTTGCGAATTCCAGAATTTCCAGCTCGCGATATTTTCGGCGCAGGCGCAGTAATGGCGCTGAAGGATTGACACTTCCGTTTCCTACACTGGCCCCGATTCGGTAAAAATACGACTTGACTAAACCATGAATGAAATTACTTAGTAGGCACTTTGGGCGACAAAGGCGGCTCGCGTTGCACAGGGGGTGAAATATATGCCCTTTGGCCAAAACTCTGCTTATAGGAACTCGCCAACTATTCTTCCGTTCCGGGGACGAAAAAACCAACTACGACGGCCGACTAAACTAAGTCCGTACCTGTCATTTTCTGTCTACTACTATACTACTATAGATGGATATTATGACTCTGTGTGGTATCGACTAAAGTGTATCATCTACATTATTCTACAATATTCTACATGCTTACCTTGAAAATTTCTTCTTATTACCGAATCGGGCCACCTGATCGCCAACGGGTTCGAGTCCCGGGCCGGCCAATACAGGGCCGCATCCGTACGACTAACGATGTGCGGATGCGGGCCTAATTCCATCTCCATATTGAGGACTACTTATTAGGTCCCAAGTGTGAATGAGTAACTTTAGGGTGAAGTGAAACTTTGTGTGAAAGGCTGGACCGAAATGTTGATGCTTTTCGTGTCATGAGGTTAATTTTTCGGGATACAATTTCGCCATTAGTTCGTATGTTAACATTTGAAATACCAAATCATAATATATACAGATCTATCTGGAATAACCCTCAAAACTTGTCAGACGTGGCGGAACGAACTTTGTTTAGGTCGTTTACGCACTGCCTACCCCATTAGGGATAAAGGCGTGATTATAAGTAAGTAAGTATAATATAAAGCATACAAAGTACTTTCTCTGACAAACACAAGGCAATAATACTGTAATGGGAATGGATATTATTGACCAAGGAAATCAAATGCACACGTATTTTCGAGCTCTGTAGGTTAGGTACTGTTATAAATAATATACCAAAATTAATTTTGAAACCACACAATTTTAACATACTTAAGCAGCTTTTTAACTCTGTAATGCTATTAACAAGTTTTCTTTTTCAATTAATTTAATTAATTAATTTTTGTATAGCATTAAAGAGCTAAAAAGCGGATGGTGTGGTTTCAAAATACGCAATTTTTTTTAATCTCTTATCGTCACTTAAATAGTCTAAAAATACTCAGCGTCTATTCATTTTTGTAGAACCTTAAGAATTGAAAACTTGTAAAGAGCATCATCGTTGAAACTTTTCAAATTTTCCGTCAGCCGCCGGTGACACGCTAATAATATTACTTGCGAAGTCCTAAATTGTTTGAAACTGTGAGTATGAAGAGCTTTCCGTCTTATACAATTTTATTTGAACTTCTTGCTAAGTTTTCACGTAGACTTTGTTTTTTTTTTTTTTTAAATGGGTTTGCTCTTGACTCCAGTCTAGGTCGGGAGCGACTGAGACGGAGTCGACGATGGAGCGAGCGAGCTCACCCAGAAGATGTCTGTTCACTCTAACTTTGAAGTGTTAGGGGTTGTAAGCATTCGGAAACACAGACGCAGGTAGTGAGTTCCATTCTTTTGCCGTGCGCATTATGAAAGAGTTTATTAATTTGAGACAAGGAAATTTTTGTAATTTTCACAAGTATTTCATTCTGCTAAATTAGTATTTCCAAATGATAGCCTTTTTGGATTTATTTAGGTACCTATTCATAGATATTTCACAGATTGAATAAAACATGAAACAAGTATAAGTAACAAAACAAAAGGGACTGAATTTGTTATATTTAAATTCAAAAAATTCATGGATATTTGATTCAAAGTTCTAGAACTTATTATTGTGATAGGAGTGTGTTAGTCGAAACCTTATTGAAACTATGACAGAATGGATTTGAGCAATGGGGTTAAAAACTGAAGACTAGATGGCGCCACTGTTGAGTGTTCCTTTTTCCTGTGATTGGTCAGTAATCTGTCAATATCAATGTCAGTTTTGTGTCTTCTCATTGGTCTCTTTTGGAACACTCAACAGTGGCGCCATCTGTAATTAGCTTTGCGTTTTTATCCCCATTCTAAACTCGAGCAATCAGTTTAAAACATTAAAACTAGAGAACAGTAAAGGCATCCCGGAATGTTCTCACTCCTGCATGCTGATGAGTTTGCTGCGAGTAGTTAACTAGTGATGGGATTTTACAGATATATGTTCGAAAAGTCCAAAAAAAGTCACAATTTTCTATGCAAACTTACTTAGTTTGATTGAATGTCAGGAGTCGTGGAATCCTATACAATACTATCTAAACAGCAGTTGGTCTCTTTATATCACGGAAAGATCAAGATCTTAATTGCTGATAAAGTCCAATTGCTTATTTGACAGCAAGAAAATTAAATAAATACATGCAAAATTTTGATTTCATTAGCAAGATGCGCTATTTTCTTTTTTTTCCCGTTCTTAATGTAGATTAGATAAGACTTCAGTTATCTATTAATTATGCTTTTGTATTGTAATATGATTTGCTTCTGATGTAAACGACTTTAAAAAATATTGAAGTCATAATATTTTTTAACTTGTTTATCAAGCAACAATGTTTGAGAACCACATCACATTTTACACGTCACGTGTTCATTGAGGTACAAATGTGTATTAGGAACTCCATTTTATTATTTAAAATGATTTGATATCAGCTTTAATATTTCGCTCGCGTGGAATCGACAATGTATCCGTTTTATTTCCGTCAGTGTATTATTTCATTCATTCATCAATGTGAGTTATTTCCTGTCGGTCAAAAATATTATTATTTTATACCTAACTACAGAAGTTATTGAATAAAATTCGATATATGGTTATTTATTAAAATTCTATAACCTATGAAAATTGTAGTTGAATAAATCTACATATTTTTTTTAATTGATTCTTTCACATGCAATGTTGGTTGTTCTTACATATGTTGTACTAAACAAGCATACATTTCACTTAATTATAACCATAGTTATAAATCCGACAAAAAATATGTGACATCAAAGATATCTTGCCTACGTATAATATTCTTCTTACCTGCCTGTCCCATCTCTAAAAGCGCTCTCTAAGGGAATCACACGTACGTGACAAACATGGCAATATACTCGAGATGTGGTTCAAAATGTGCCTCCTACTGTCACACTTCACACCACGATAGCGCATCTAGGATGTTATCTGGGGACGTTTTGGGAAGATGTGGGGATGGGAATGAGAATCGTGACTCGTCTGCTTCTGTGACTTAGTTAGCTGCAAGTTTGATGGGACGAGATGCCACCCACGCACAAAAACTGACAAAATGAAGTCGTATAAGTTTGAATTTGACTTATAACATACATAAATACATAAAATCACGCCTTTATCCCTTATGGGGTAGGCAGAGCGAAAACGACCGAAATGACAGTCATTCCGCCACATCTGACAAGTTTTGAGGGTTATTTCAGATGGTCATATGTATTGCTATAGTGACAGGTTGTTAGCCCATCGCCTAAATTGCAATACATTAAAACCCTCGAATCCCTCAGATGGTTTTTACAGCATGCCCGGGAGGAGATGCAGCTGGCACATTCTATGTTTTTCTATCACTCCCAGTCCAGCATGGACTTATAACGAGGCAATGTTTATGATTAGATTGGAGTCTATTATACGAACAACAACCTGTTTTTCTCTTCTAAATAAGTATGTTTAATTTGTAGATCGCCAAATTGTAAATCGTAGTTTTTAATTTGAAAAGTCAGTAATTAATGACTGATTAAAACTTCTATGAAGATTTTAAACGTCTGTTAAATAGGTACTTAATTTCAAACTTGTCAATTAAAATAGTATTTAATAGGGTCATTTATTATCTCCAAGCAAGGCACACCTAAATACTAGTCTATCTAGTTTATAACGAGTAGGTACTTTAGCTTTTTTTCCTCACTCAACTTTTTTTTTGCGGTTTAATAAATTGCAAAACCTAATTCAGAATATTAAAGTCTTAATCTGCATTTTTATCGGGAAATAAAAAACAAAAAGTTCGCGTGCTTTTGCGCATGCGAATGTTGAGGAGTTTTTACATAAGAGTCAAAACTCTGACTAAATTAAGTCTGCTTTTTTATTTTTGAGTACCTACTTTTTATTTTGTAGATGACAATTATCGTATATGTATATCGTACATGTATATCTTATATATATCTTATTATATAGTCACTATAGACATCTAGTTTTGAAATCTACATCCACTGTGATGCTGGGTCTGGGTTAAAATAGCATAACGTCGTTTCTTCCTGCAGGTATTGATGGTAAATTCGAATCAACTAATTCAATTATAAGTCCAAGAATAGGTAGTTGGCAGAAAAAAAAAACCGCCCTGTGGAATCCCATGTCCAGCAGTGGACTGTTGTGGCTATTGATGCTGTTATAAGCAAAAAAATGCCGTCGCAGAGATTGTTTCTATTTTTTTTATCCGGGAAAAAATTCAGCGGTGCCATTCAGTCCCGTAACAATCACAGGCAGTGTAAAAACCGCTTTAGGCGCGTCCCAAAACCGGGAATATATTAACCCGTGCGTTATCCCGTAATTAATGCTTTCAAGCCGAAGTTTCTCAGCAATCAATCTTCGTTCCAAAAGTGAGAATATGTGGAGTTATTCCCAGACAGGTATTCTACTATGATATAGTTTAATGAGTGAATAAAAGTGGACCGTAATATATCTGATCTTATTTTTGCAGATTGCATTCCTTTCATAATAAGAAACATGACATACTTTTTTGGTTTTTTAACCAAAGACTAATGGTACACGTTATGAATGACTCATACGTACTTAAGACCCGTATTTGTAATCAGCTCTCAAGAGTGACAGCGAGTTTGAGTTTGAATCAGAAGTGTCATTTCAGTACAAAACCGCCTGTCAAATCCACACTTAATATCGGTCTCAAACTTGAGATCGCTTTATAATTACGAGCCTTAGGATAGCCTGACTTTACTTATTAATAGTATTACGTTACTTAGTAATAGTAGATATACTTATTGAACTTTTTAATCCAATAATATACGATTCATGTGAGAGCCGACCCTAAGTTACGCTCATCTGAAAGTGATTCCTTCAACATTTTGTTCAAACATGTCAACGCAATACATTCTACACACCTACATAGGTAGGATTCCGTTCATTGTATTTCTACCCGACGTATCTCTCGTAAAGGAAAAAGATTACGGTATATGCGTCAGTAAAATCGATCCCAGGATATATGAGAAAGGGCCGATTTAACCTGGATACGGGCAATTTTGCGGGAACGCGAGAACTTCTAATTATAAAAGAATTCGCGAATGACGCATCCTTTATGTATCCTCCGGCCATCTTGGATCCGACGTAAAAAAATCCAAAAGAGCAAGTCCGAACATGAATCAGGGTTAAGAATGCGCTTTATTTTTATTAATTCATGTTTTTGTGCGTATTTACGTTTATTTCTTCGGTTGTGCAATGCGAGAAATGTGCGAATGCGTCTGAAACTACGATTACACACCCTTAGGGGTTTCTCACATGGTATGATATAACACCCTATCTATTTACATACATACATAATAATCACGCCTTTATCCCTAATGGGGTAGGCAGAGCGTGAACGACCTAAACAAAGGTCGTTCCGCCATGTCTGACAAGTTTTGAGGGTTATTCCAGACAGATCTATATATTGCTAATAGTGACAGGTTGTCAGCCCATCGCCTAAATTACAATACTAAAACCCTCGGATCCCTTAGCTGATTTTTACAGCATGCCCGGGAGGAGATGCAGCCGGCACATTCTATGTTTTTCTATCACTCCCAGTCCAGCATGCAAGAATTCATGGAAGAGTCCAGCATGGATTCTTTCTATCTATTTATTATACATAATAAGGAAACAGTTGATCGATCAGATGGTGTTGTATAAACGGAAGTTACTACGTATCGGTCTGGTTACGTCACGTCCAGCTATTTAATGAAAATTGATGGAATAGCTCTTTAATCAACCACTGAGTAGCTGAGTGGACGTAAATTTATGGCGATAGCGTAAAATGCTGGAAAATTTCCGTTTTTATTTTGACGGGCCCCAAAAAACAAAGAGAATGCATTTATCCATTGTAATAGGAACTAAAATTAATGTGTAAATGAATAGACAGACATCAATGTTTATATTGCCTGATGCTCAAAGTAACTCCGCCTGTATCATGTTTCATTCTTTTTTAATTAAATGACAGCTGACTTTAATTGAAACATTGGCGATCACGCTATTAAAAGCTAAAAAGAAAAACTAACAAACATAACAAATTCACTAAATTACCCGCTAAAATCGGAAACCATCAAACGTGTAAACGGTCCGTTTAAAGCAGTTATAAAAAACAATTAACATTTAATAAAAGAATAATCGATTTTACTGTGTAAAGAAGAAAGTGTGTGCGCGCATTGAATTTTTTCGCGCGTTTTCTGCGCGCGCTTCCTAGACCGGAAGGAGCGTTGGACTGTGACGTGTTACGGATCATTCCGCTTTTCCGGGGCATCAATGGCAACACTGTGCAGTTTATAGTCTGTGCTTATGAGCACGAGTAATTAAAATGCAAGTGTGAGTTCTAAGATGTGCTAAGTTCTGTCATTACTTTTTGGAATTTCTCTTGCTCTACATGCCATTCATAAGTTACTGCGTTGCAATACCTTAGTTTCTTTTTTAATAAGTATAACTATTTGTAACCTAACCTACTAACTAACATAAAACCTTTGAAGAGCGTGACATATTTTTTCTTTGACTAAGTAACTACTTTCATCTCTAACTGTATTCAAACAAATGGATAAAAAGATTGAAGAAGAGGAAGTAGGATCATAAATAAGTGGAACTGTCATCATTTCTTGCAAACGCAGCGGCCATTAGTGTCTGTCACACCTTTTGGCAGTTCATGTTAGGAAAATCGTCGTAATTGTCACATTTTCTCTTTTATCGCGCTTCAGGAGTAAACGATTTGTATCAATTCAGAATGAATTCAGTAAATATTGCCAGTCAATAGCTTTGTTCTAAAAGTCAGGAATTTCGGCGGAAACAGCTTAATCCAAAACAAACGCTGATACTTCGAAATACGGGCTAAATTTGTTAGATCGAACGAAAAACAAAAATTAAACAGCGGATCAAAGTTTCAAACTGAAATGTACTCTACAGTGTAAAGAATAGGAGTTTGATTTGCTTGGATATTATATATTCCAATTTCTGTGGATACAGTGTCAATTAGAGTTAATTGAAGCTTGGAAACAATCGATTGTCCGAACAATTGAATGGAGGCGAAGTTTTGATTATACATGAATGGGCTGAGCGGCGTTCGTGTGAAAAATAGATACGGTTTCAATCAATAGAGAATAACTAGTGAGCCTTTTCACATACCTACACAACACAAGTGGTGATTACACAACGCTACTTTATAAATAACGCCTGTATTCTCAAACGTTAAAACCCCATATTCCTATTCCTAGTCAAATATTCTGACTGCCACTTCTACCCAAATCTTATCTTCCTTCTATCCGGAGTCTGTGCGAGTAGCGCGGGTGGTCTATATAATTACAGACATCATGAGCTTTATGCAGCTTTCTCTTTCTCACAGGTGGACGAGACCATCCGGGGCTCTGTGGTCATGGTCACGCCATATAAATGCCCACGTTACTTCGGTAATGTGGTAATGTTCTTCTGTAAGAACATTGACCACGCCACACGACATTGTGGTTACTTTATTAGTGCACTCATGAGAATTTCTCAAGTAAATGTTTAGATGATATTTTTGTCTTTGATGCTTGTTTCAAGTCTTTTGAGGCGTCTGTATGCTTGCTGTTGCTATTTCAACTACAACCAACAAACGTGCCTTCAATTATGAATTGACTATCTTCTCAAAGATACATTAAAAGTTTAAATAAAAATAAGATCATGATGTCTTCTACGGATGACATCACCCCAAATCCATTAATACCAATGAGACTTTTGGAATTTGTCATTTCTGTAACACGCAGCTTCAAATTTCTTATAGTGCGTGCCTAAGACCATAGACAGTAATTTTGGACCAATTTGCCCCCACGTAGGTGGTCGGCCGCGTCTAATCATTGTTTTCACAATAAATAGCCCGAAGTATCGTTTCTTTTCATCTAGGACTATTAGATTAGATCGCGGCCGACAAAAAAGTGTGGGCGATTATTGGAGTTTTTTGTGGAACAAAAGATCGTGTTCATTGACTAAAACCGTTCTAGCTTTGCCTTTGATTGACGATACATTTTATTTTTTAAGTTTTTTACAATGGTGAACAAGAAATCTCTAAACGAATAACAATATAGCGCCATACAGTCACGAAATATGCAGATTAGCAGAAACAAAAAAAATGAAAATTTTCTTTATAATTCCAGGTTATCTAGTCGTGAATTTGGCCATTTTTTGTTCACATTTTTTCAACTCAATATGCATGGATTTAAATTTAAACTGAAAGTGAAAATTGAAATTACCTACTTCGATAATGCTTACGATAGAACTCTTTATAACAGAAGCAATCTATATTGCCATTATGCAAATGATACAATCATCATGTTATAATTAACTTCGTACCGTTTTATTTGCGGATACACTTATTTTATTATAATTACCTACAGATCCATTACATAGAAGACTTCATGGTTACATTTTGGTGCACTTTGTACAAAATCGAAATTTACAAAACGGCAACTTTTTAAAAAGTTTTCCAAAATGGCGGACACATTTTTTTAACGTTTGAGAATACAGGCGTTATTTATAAAGTAGCGTTGTGTAATCACCACTTGTGTTGTGTAGGTATGTGAAAAGGGCTCACTAGTTATTCTCTATTGATTGAAACCGTATCTATTTTTCACACGAACGCCGCTCAGCCCATTCATGTATAATCAAAACTTCGCCTCCATTCAATTGTTCGGACAATCGATTGTTTCCAAGCTTCAATTAACTCTAATTGACACTGTATCCACAGAAATTGGAATATATAATATCCAAGCAAATCAAACTCCTATTCTTTACACTGTAGAGTACATTTCAGTTTGAAACTTTGATCCGCTGTTTAATTTTGTTTTTCGTTCGATCTAACAAATTTAGCCCGTATTTCGAAGTATCAGCGTTTGTTTTGGATTAAGCTGTTTCCGCCGAAATTCCTGACTTTTAGAACAAAGCTATTGACTGGCAATATTTACTGAATTCATTCTGAATTGATACAAATCGTTTACTCCTGA
>JARACY010002625.1:0-40844 GCA_029255725.1 Scrobipalpa atriplicella
ATTGAGTCTTGTCTCTGATCGTTTTGTAATATCACTTTTTATAGCAGTTAGTTGCAATAGGTCATATGTAAATGTGTTTATTTGTATTATCACTTTATGTTTGTGGCATGTCTGCTTTGCTTATTTATCCGCTTCTTTATTTATAACTTGCCTAGAATGCTTTCTACTTACCCTACCCACTTCCATTTAAATCTTTTTCGTTTTTCTTTATCACCTTCTTATATATCATTTTTACACCGCCACAAAAGGCCTGATTTCAATGATTTTGTTTTATGTTATTGTTTTGTGCATGACCTCATGTAAGTTCTTTTTGTCCTGTGCACGTCTTTAAATTTTTGCATATAGATCTTTTGCACTATGATCAAAATCAAACTGTAGAATGAAAAACAAAGTTATTTGAGATCAGCGACAAGATTCTTTAATACCTTTTCCTTTTTCCAAAACTTCATTCTATATCTGCGAACTGAAAATATCTGGAGCTGCTGAGGGCTGCTGACTGCTGCAAGAGATCGCAAGATGCATGGAGGACGGTGCTGGGTGGTGGAGGCTGTCTCTTTTAAATTTTATGTAATTAAAGATCTTTGTTCTCTTTCTTTCACTAGAGTGCGCGAAGGGTTTGCACTTGTACGACGGTCGGTGCTTCGGCCGTTGCCCGGACGGCACTTACGCCAGCGAGATACTCTCTGAACGAGGCTCCAGACGACGGAATCTAACGTATTTCCATGAAGGAAATACCTCTGCCACTGTGAAGAGGCAAGATTTACAAACTGCCCTAGAGGCGTCTGATATGGAACCTTCAAATTCTCCGTCTAAATCACCGCGTATCTGTCTACCGTGTCATTACACTTGTGCCACTTGTTTCGGTCCGCATAACAGCCAATGTCTGTCGTGTCTTGAAGATGCTGACCTTTTTAATGCGACTGACGTTGAAATCAAAGTCTACTGCTATCCCAAAACTGTTTTGCCTCAAATTAGCAATGCAAATTGGCATTACAAAGTTAACATTGGTCTGATGATCCTACTTGTCGTCGTTGGTTTAGCAGCGATCTATTTTTCTATAACATACTTATATCAAAAGAACTCCCACTATAATTCCAATATAAATGTAGCCTACAAGACGTTAGCTAGTGATGAGAGCAAGCACAGTGCATTTGAAGTTGAAAGTGAAATCCACAAGGCTCTAAAAGACTCAAGTGACAGTGAGTCTGAAGACGACTTGAAATTATAGCACCTTTTAGCATTCCATAGAGAATATTACGCTATAATACTTGTTAGTGATTAGGGTAATACGATAGAAGGGCTCATGTTGTGATAAAAAGGATCGTCACAAATTTGAATATTTTTGTAGGATTTTTTTTTAGTTATTGGAACGAAAAACTTGCTTATAAAAGTAGTTCCAAACAAGCACCTTACGTGCTAAGGCTGTGTAAAGGTGGCCTAAGTTTATCGACTGGCGAAATAGGTTGTAAGTTCAATACGTTTTGTACAAATAAGCATAATATTTTTTATCCAAAGAGCTAAAACTCTTGTGATTTTTACATTTTTCAACGAAATTTTTAGTGTAGTTTTTGATTAATTTTTTTTTATGTGCGACGTGGAAACGATTGAAAACGCCAAAGCTTGGCTCAGAGGGGATGGGGAGCTTTCTTATTAAGGGAGCGAAAATAAATATCTCTCCTGCCGTGTTTCCCCCATTAAAGGGTCCGAAATTGTAATTTATACCTTGCGAAGGTCTCGGTAGAACACGGCTTGAAAATTACTCTGACAGACTTGGTTGTAACTTCTTATTTTCATTCTTTAGTTTACGTACTTTACGTTTTTAGCTGTATTTTCCAGCGTTATAAGGTAAATTATTAGCTCAATTCTAGACGCGAAAGGCTAAAGGTAAAATTTAAATCTATCCGTCACTATCAAAATAATACAATTGAAAAAAAAGGACAGGAGATTTATACTCTATGCGGTTTGCTTTGTCCGCAAGATTTTGGCGTACATTTGCACGTTTCTCCAGTCTTTTATCGATAACGCATAAAATCACAGACTAGATATAAATAAAAATCGGAGAGAATAGATCTCCTGTCCTTTTTAATTTTTTATATTCAGTGGCAGATAGATTTTAATTTTAGCTTTAGCCGATGGCATCTAGAATAGAGCCCATCGTCCTCAATTCTAGTAGTGAACTCCTAAACTAAGGAGTCAAAATACTTAAATTTGTTTAGGAATATGTTTCTGGAATTGCGGTTGCTTTACGCATAATAATAATCATTAGTTTACCTACGGATATTTGCTCAAGTTGCCATGTTGATTTAGGTTTTTGAGCTTGTATGTAAATATTGTAATTCTTTCGTCTGTAAATAAATAAGTTCCTATTTTCTTGGAGTGTTTTATTTATGAATGCTGTAATAATAGCCAGTAGCCTTTTCCGATTTATTATAAAGGGTTTGAGGGGTGATATGGACTCGGAGATCGAGTATACCTACTAAAAAACTTTTATAAAGAAATGCTTCTGCGAAATTAAAAAAATTGCTTCTCCATACTTGCCTGATCTATGTGGCCGTTTAGCGCTAATTATTATAGGACACACTATTACTAATTCTAATTCTTAGTAGCGCTATCATTTTCTTAAATTTGACATGAGAACAGGATAGCAAACAAACACGTGACTTTGACAGTCCTACGGCGCTTTAAATAAAGAATGACCTTAGAGCGTGCTTACTAATTTTACGTAATTTAAACAGTCTTATATCCGATTAGGAATGACAATGTCACGTGTTTGTTTGCTATCCTGTTCTTATGTCAAATTTAAGAAAGTGACAGCGCTACTAAGAATTAGAATTAGTAATAGTGCGTCCTGAACATGTTTTTTTTTTCTGATTAACCTTCAGTTTTCAGTTACGCCCTGAACTTCTTCAATTAACGAAGAGTTTGGCTTAAAAAAGTTCCACGGGGCCATTTGGTACTAACCATTGGACACGCCACGTACAGCGTTTTTTGTCTAAGTACAAAAAAAAAAAAATTATGACTTCTGCTCTGCGGGTTCGATTCCCTGTCGGGATAGATTCTTACTTGAATGATGATTATAAAAATCTATTCCATGTCAGTGGCTTGAATGTCACATGCACTGATTAGAGAAAGTCGCTTAGCTTTTACTCTTCTGTGGTCACATGTAGGTACCTCTGTGACCATTATTGTAAATGTAATACTTTTTCATTACTACGGAGAAGTATCGTCCACTTTACGAAGTCCTAACTTCCATGCTAGACTGGTAGCACAGATTATATTAGGTACCTAAATATAAGCGCGGCGGTCGCCTGGAAGTGATAGAAAAACAACATGTCAACTGTTTCTTCTCCTGGGCTTGCTGTAAAAACCTGCTGGAAAACTCATTAAACATTGTAGGCCTAATTCTTTTTTTTTTCAAACAAATAACTAAATGTTCGAAATACAACGGAAAAAAAATAAACAACATTACAGTTATTCTCCCTCGTTTCATTTAACACCTCGAAATGAATAAATAATTCATTTTGTCCTCAGCGAGAGACGATAACTCGAACATTGAAGATATTTCTTTTATTGATGGAAATATAAGAGTGATATTTAATATTTATTGGAGATGTTTTGGAATAGGAATTATGTTTTTCTTGCGTATAATGTGAATTTGGTAAGAGTTCCGAAGTGTAACACTTTAAAAATTAAGGTGTCAGTTGAATGCTAGAAGCTGATTGGCCGGAGGTAGGCTGAACTGACAAGCTGCGGCCATAGTAGTTATTGTATGAGAATCATGGCGCCGCGTTTGATCCATGCGGCTTAATGACTTTTTTATATTAAGGTATCAGTTGAATGCTAGAGGCCGATTGAAGCCGCGTGCGGCCGTAGGCTGTGACAACTGACACGCTGCGGCCCTGGTAGTTATTATATGAGAGCCTATGGCGCCGCGTTCGATCCATGCGGCTTACTGACTTTTTCATATTAAGGTGTCAGTTGAATGCTAGAGGCCGATTGCAACCGCGTGCGCCGTAGGCTGTGACAACTGACACGCTGCAGCCCTGGTAGTTATTGTATGAGAGCCTATGGCGCCGCGTTCGATCCATGCGGCTTACTGACTTTTTCATATTAAGGTGTCAGTTGAATGCTAGAGGCCGATTGCAACCGCGTGTGCCGTAGGCTGTAACAACTGACAAGCTGTTGCCATTGTAGTTATAGTAAAGAAAGTACGGCGCCGCGTTCGATCCATGCGGCTTACTGACTTTTTCAGTTTGTCTGAGAAGGCAGTCCTCTAGAATATTCTATATTATTTGATCGCTCTTAGTCCAGAATAGAAACTTATTGCTGTACACACAATATATAGGTAAACAAAATCATTTACATACAGTCTTAGATTATTATAGGTAGTAGATGACGCAACCTAGAGTTTCTTAATTTCTGCTTAACAATTTGTGAAATGAAATATCTTTTGTCATTCAACTATATTTGCGGTACTTCTACATACATCCATGTAGTCACGCCTGCATTCTCTGTGGGTTAAGCAGATTGTCTATGACCTCATATAGAGCTTTCGCTTCGTCCGTCAAGTTTTGAGAGTAATTTTAGAAAGCTTTTTGAGTGTCATTTGTTAGCTATACTTTAGTGATAGGTTGTTAGCCACCTTAAATCCTCGTATCCCTCTACTGACCTCTATAATACGGCCGAATCTCTTCCCGACTGAAAAATCCAAGTTTTTATCACTCCCGCACTGCAGTCCAGCATGGAAGTATATTTGGTATTTTTAAAATTCATCATAGCAAAGCTCTATTTTTTACCGATCATTAGATTCATTCAGATCGTCAGATTACTATTTAACTGCAGCAGCAACAGAAAGCAGACCAAGCTTTAGCCGTCTAGACTCAACACTCAGAGATTTCTCTATTAGACAAATCCATACTTGTCTACTCGTTGGTCTTGCGGTTTCTACACTTTTCTAGGTCTGAATTTTTGTGGCATAGGTCAGGCAGTGTTGTGTTGCCAACCCCGCACATTTTGATGTGGATTCATCCCGCGTTATTAGGTGAATCCGGGGTATAAGCGTCGAACGATCAATAAGGGTAATGTATCGGGAAATGCAACACCTGATTAATGTATACTGGAAGTGGCAAACGAGTTTTTTGCTGTTTTGATCTCTCTTCTTGTTGTGTGGATTTCGAATCGATCGACCCGATGAACCCTGGAGTCAGAGTTTTAAAACTGCCTAATAGCACAGCTAATAGACATGGTTTGTGAAACGACTACTATTAAAGACAGCGATCGGGACCGACTGATTAACGTCCCCTCCGAAGAACGAAATCTGTATTCTTCCAGACAATCAGGTGATTTACCTTGCATTGCCCTAAACAAACTGGGGAAAATCTTACAAAGTGATTAATTAACAAATATCAACTTTGTGTTCCCCCCCCTGGCCCCTGGGAAGTCGATTTGGTCGAGACCCTCCAACACCACGAATTCCATAGATTTCTAATTTGACAGGATTATAATTACTTCGTCCCTAGAGCCGTCCTTTTCAGTTCTCTCATGGCAGAAAATGACAGATATCACCATCGAATCATAGCCATTGTTAGCAGACTTAGGTTAGAGATAATAAATCTCTGGCGACAGGTCCCATTAAATGTCAAAAACTGGTAACTTCCTCCGTGATCAAAAAGTCAAACACAAAATATACGGAAATATTTTGTATCCATGTCACTCCATCAGACCCCATGTAATGTCACCTCAGAAACCAGAGAATTCTCAAAACCCCCATAATTATATGGGGAAGAAAAAATAAATTGTCTCCCGCCCCTTGTGCGCCCGACACAGGGCCGTCTTAAGCGCAAAGGGGCCCCTGGGTATTACAATATGGGGTCCTTTTCAATTAGACAACATAATGCATGAGTGTGCTTTGTGAGCAGATTTTGATAAAATATACTTCATGGGATTTTCCTATTTGACCCACCTTTGCACACACTGAGCTTTCACACCGTTTCAGTAGGCAAGTCAAATTTTACATTAAAATCGTAAGACGTAATAAAGCTACATTTTTAGGAATTCGTACCCAAAAGGTAAAAATATTACTACCCTATTACTAAAACTCTGCTGTCTGTCCGTCTGTCTGTCACTAGGCTGTATCTCATGAATAGTGAATACTAGACAGTTCAAATTTTCACATATAATATATTTCTATTGCCGCTATAAGAAGGAATAGATAGGTACCAAAAAGAGAAGAAAATAAATAATTATAGGGGGGGTCCCATACAACAAACGTGATTTTTTGCTGTTCTTTGTCACAGCAACAGTTAGACGCTTGAAATATTCACAGAATATTTATTTGTAAGTATATTCACTTAAAAAAAAAACTATTTTTATAATAAAAACACCTACCTTAAAAAGCTACAACATCAATAACTCAAGTTGTTTCTAACAATACCAGGTCAGACAGACAACGAATTAAACTTGTCCTATAGAAATGCATAGAACTGAAATTATTATGTTGATGGTTGCAACTTCAGCACCTAATCTAACATGCCTCGTGTCAGTTACGTTGTTTCTAACAAAAGGCTCAATTCTAGATACCACCGGCTAAAGTTAAAATTAAAATCTATGTGTCACTTTTGAAAGAACAAAGATTGAAAATGGACAGGGGATTTATACTCGAAGGTTTTACGCTTTTTCCGCAAGATTCTGGTGCGCATTTGCACATTTACATCGTATTTTACCCGACATCTTAAGACATGGCGAAAAATAATAATAAATAGCAAATACACAGATAACGCGTAAAAATACAGGTTTTATTCGAAAACCGAGGACAATAAAATCCCCTGTCCTTTTTCAATCTTGTTAGTCTGAAAGTGACAGGTAAATTTAATTTTAGCTTTAGACGATGGAATTCAGAATTGAGCCCTATACCAGGTCAGACAGACAACAAATTAAACTTGTCCTATAGAAATGCATGGAACTGAAATGATTATGTTGATGGTTGCAACTTCAGCAGCTAATCTAACAAGCCTCGGGTCGTGTCTGTTTAATGATGTTCACTTGTGTAGCAAAGCCTTTAATATTACTATCTGTCTCTGTAGTTTAAGCCCGTTACACACGCAGCTACTATATATTATATATTAATATAAAGGATCTGGCGATCTCTGCTCATTACAATTTGTATGCAAACAGAGGCCAAGTAAAATGGTCGATCAGTAATGACACTAATAGTACCACCATTTTAAGCTGGCCTCTACTAACATAACTTGTAAGTGAGCTAGAGGTCACCAGATCATTTTTATTAATTAATTAATATACCGGGTGTAAGGGACAGCGTCCCGCAAACTTATAGGGGTTGCTCAGTCAACAAAACTGAACAACTATCACCAGGATTTTTTTCAGGAAATGAAAAAAAAATTTTGCTTTTCCATACAAATTGTCGGATCGAGGCGGTCACTTTATATGAAAAAGCAAATATTTTTTTTCATTTCCTGAAAAAAAATCCCGGTGATAGTTGTTCAGTTTAGTTGTCTGAGGACCTCTATCAGTTTGCGGGACGCTGTCCCTTACACCCCGTATATTATAGCTGTGTGTGTAACGGGCTTTAGAGTCAGTACCTTGGGGAGAATATACCGGGTGTTAGGCTCTATAGACAGCATACCAGAAACTGATAGGGGTTGCTCAGTCAATAAAACTGAACAACCTTCACTACGAAAGTCTTTCAGGAAATGTAAAAAAAATTACTTTTGCGTACAAAATTTCTGATCAAGATGGTAAGTGATTTTGTATAGAAAAGTAGTAAAATTCATTTCGCGAAGGAATTTCTGGTGAAAGTTGTACAGTTTCGTTGTCTGAGCAACCCCTATTAGTTTCTGGTACACTGTACTCGGTTACACCCCGTATACTTTATTATTTATAATACAACAATTTATTAATATCAATCTAGTATTCAATATCAAACAAACAATCAAAACTTTTCTATTTTACAACAAACCTTCAAAATAAACCAATAAAACAAACAGACACTTTTTTTTTTTTTCAATTAGGTAATTTCGATGTAGGTTCTTCAGTTCCTTGTAGCAGAGTTCTTTAAAACACAAACTCAGAGTCATTCGCGTCGTAGCGCGTAGCAAGGTTCTACGAGAAAATATTAATGGAAGAATCGTAGCTATTGTGTTGAAAAGAAACACTGTTCCTATATTATATGTGTTTCTGTTCACTGGAAGCGTGTTTATATTTCAAGCCAAGATTGCAGCTTCGAAATGAATTAAAGTTTTTAGTTTGTTGCACGCAAAACGAATTGAAAAATAAATAATTAGTTTTCTTGAAAACTGAATCTAATTAGGGTCAATTTCATACCGGTAGGTGGTGACGAGACGCGGCGTACAATATTCAAGGCCGTGATACAATTAAATATTTAATAACTACATGCAAAAATATAGACTAGACATTTCATTGTCAGAACTTGAACATTCTTGAAAATTCCTCGTGGCGTCGTGATGCGCCAGGCAGTGCAGCCTGTTACTTCTTGGTACAACAAGATGCATCTTCAAGCAGCTTCATGCCGCGTTACTTCCCGATGTGAACTGACCCTAAAAGTTTTATTTCAAGAAGGTACTAAATCTAAATAAAACGGCCAAGTGCAGTCGGATTTGCACATGGTAAATGCGGTTGTAGGATGATAATAATGATGAATGAATATTGATGATATCTATCACACTTCTAGTGTAAGTTATTAGCCCATTCACAACTAAAACGTGGTAGATTGGATAGTAGTAAATGTGAAAATGGTGCGCAGTAAATTTGTTGAGTATCACCACTAAAACTGTGACTTGCTCCTCCGGGCTTTCACAGTTCGGGGTGGTTATATTTTTTTTTTCAATTCGTCCCATTTTGTGATTGAGACAGGCTAAAGCTTTTCGCCATACCGCCTATTCATACGTTCAAATATTTCTGTCGTAGTCTTTTAAAATGAACTTCTTTCGTATTAGTCAAATCATTGAAATAATTTCTGTCGTAATCTTTTTAATGTACTTCTGTCGTATTTTGTTCGTAGTTTACGTTCATAGATAACTTTTTGTTTTTTTTGCTAAAGTGGTGATAGAACGCGAAAAAAAAAATCCTTCGAAACACGAGACACTTTTCAATAAGAAATCTCGATACACCAATTCCACGGACCGAACAGTCCTTTTTACGCGAATTCTTGTATAGTGCGAATAAAAATAAATAACCGGCAATAATATGGCGATATAAGTACTACGCGCTAAATTATGTTAATACTTGGTAATAAGGGTAATGACATGTGTGTAGAATCGTGGAAAGATCGGCTCGACCGAAGGTGTGTTGGAGGCAATGCAAAAAGAATCGATAACTTTACGCCGCGTGTTGCTGCCCTAAAACGAAATTTCCACGACTTAGGCCCGTATTTATAATCAGCTCTCAAGAGTGGCTGTGAGTTTGAGTTCGTATCCGTAATGTCATTTCAGTACAAAACGATCTGTCAAATCCATACTTAATATTGCTCTCAGTCTTGAGATCGCTTTATAAATACGAGCCTTACTCTATCTTGTCACGTAACAGTACAATCTTAATATTGCCTCTTACGTGAAAAACAAGCCTCAGTCTAGCAAATACCGTAGCTAATAAAAATGTAAGTGTCGTTCACGTGGCGGCCGTTACACGGCGCGTTGTGTGTGAAGGAATACGCCGGCTGAATAATCATCACTGCTTGTTTTTTTTTTTTTTTCATATTTCTAACGAAATCGTAGTCGTAGTACCTTTGTCTAACGAAATCGTAGCCACATTATAGGTACAAGGTGAAAAAAAATTGCTGGCTCATCACTGCTTGTTTTTTTTTTTTTTCATATTTCTAACGAAATCGTAGTCGTAGTACCTTTGTCTAACGAAATCGTAGCCACATTATAGGTACAAGGTGAAAAAAAATTGCTGGCCTTTTAGGGTATGTCCTACCCATGAAACTGAACAATTTAGCCATGGCACCTAATATCTATATCATTGCCTACTGTGGTCCAGTTGTCTGAGCCGTGGACTCTCGACCCGGAGGTCCCGGGATCGATTCCCGGTAGGAGACAACGACTTTATTTTGTTGTTTCTTGTTTGGTTAGGACTTGCAGGCTGATCAATCATCACCTGATTGTCCAAAAAGTAAGATGATCCATATAATCCGTAAATAGTCGGTCCTGCGCCTGATTTCTCTCTGGATGTCGTGTCAGTCAGTCTGTCCCATTGTGTGTTATGTGCACTAAAAACTAGTCCCGCGCAGATGGTTGATCTCTGGGAGATTGGCCACCGTCATCAAAAATCAGTGGGGAGGACTATTATAATATGTATAAGTAATATCTACATACATTTTATACAGTACTTATACCCTAGAGGGTAAGTACCTACCTATACCTACTGACTTAGCAAGACCATTAATTAAAGTACCTACAATGTGAAAACAGAACATTTTACGTCTGTTGTAGGAAAGTGAGGTTATTAACTGCACCCGCTGTTGAAGGGTCGCATGATTTATATTTTTGACCTCTTTTTGGAGTAATTTAGGGAAATAATTAAATTAGAATAAAGGAGTGCCTGAGTGAGAGAAAGTTGAATAAGTATCTACTTGGTGTGATGTGAAGGTTGCATCATATTTATAAATGACTCTTATCTTGACTAAAAATTCATCCCAACTTAAAAAAAAGAGGGATGCACAGGACCACAAGTGACTCGTGTCGGAGGCCAAGACTCACTTTGGTTGGGTCCCTAAGCCGCAGCTGTAAGTACCTAAGTAAGTAGGTAAAAAATCAATTTTATCTAAATAAAATCATGTTTTTGCACCCGCTCAGTCGGCGAAACAGAACAACTTTCACCAGAAAATTCTTTCGGTAGATGAAAAATTTGGCTTTCATTCACAACATAATTTTTTTGTCATTTCGTACGGGAAAGTCTTTTTTTTTTAAAGAATTTCCAGTTAAAAGTTGTTCAGTTCTGGCTGAGCAACTCCTTTCAGTTTGTTGGAAGCTGTCCCTTACACCCGGTATTATAAAGCATCTAATTTCAGTGACCTTTAAAAAGTTTTCGAACAAAATATTAATCATGAAAAATTCTGGCAAGCGCGTGAAAGCATTTTTTTTTCCTCCATAAACAAGTCACGCTAATTGACTAAAGGCAGAAAACCTTCTTTATTTATTATGAGAGGGCGCTTTTTTCCCTCAAGAGTTTTGAAAACGATCGAAGTTGTGTCGATATCATAAACCCCTATAAACTTTAATTGAGTTGGTCTCAACTTTCGTTCGTTTCTTTGCGAACTTGTTGAAATGACTTTGATAGGTTTGTGGTTACGATTATTCTGCACCTTCTATTCGAATATAATGCTATCGATTCTTTGTCGGCACGACTTAATTTAACCTTGACTAAAAATTATTGCCATCTCTTTCTGTTTTCTCATGATGGAAAATGACACAGGTATAGACTTATATTGGTTAAGTCGTGATTTAAAAAAAAAGTAGTTAAAAATGAAAAAAAAAAATTTGCTTTTCCATACAAATTGTCTGATCGATGTGGTCATTTTGTATGAAAAAGCAATTTTTTTTTTCATTTCCTGAAAAACATTCCTGGTGGTAGTTGTTCAGTTTCGTTGACTGAGCAACCCCTATAAGTTTGCGGGACGCTGTCCCTTACACCCGGTATATCTTGAATTCTCGGTGGAATAACGAGAAAAACTAAACATAAGTTTTTAAGTAAGACTTTCAGTAATACAACAAAGAAAACCGCATTCAGATTGATGCAGTGGTTGTTGCGTAGTGCACGAACAAATATACAGACAGACAGACAAAAATTCTAAAGCCGATGTTTTACTAATAGTTTTTTTTATTAAACTTATGTACAAACAGCAACAAATTACAATTTTATTATGATGTATAAGTACCTATAGATAAAGAAATACTTATACCTAAGAAGTATTTTATTAAATAGGCAAACTTTCTCAACAAAACATTCGACACATATCATAATCAAGAAGCACAACCCTTTTGTTGCGTAAAATTTATGTAAATCAAAATTAGGTGTTTTGCTCGAGACCCGTTGCTTCTGAGTAATTTTTGGAGCAAAATATTGCGTCGCTCAAAATATGGAAATCTGGGAATTATGTAAATAAAATTGACTTTTTGTCTGGAACAATTTGGAAGTTTACCGCAGTGCAGCAGCCTGTGCGAATGAAGGGTTGGCGGGTTATGAAGTTGGGTCAGTGTGGGAGCTTGAAATTTTAACAATACCTAATTTTACAGCCATTGTTCGGCCTCTATTTTTTCCATGGACTGCGCCCGATAGAAAAACATAGAATGTGCTATCTATTTCTCCTTCTAGCAAAGCGGTACACATTTCAGTCTAAAATTGTCCTCAATATTTTGTCAGACATTAAGAAAATACGCACTGCCTATATGCACTACCTATTCCAACATTGATAAATTCGATTACTATGCTACCGTTGTTGACGGAGAGTCAGTTAGGCTCGTATTTATAATGCGCTCTCAAAATTGAGAGCAATATTAAGTATGGATTTGACAGGTCGTTTAGTACTGAAATGACATTTCTGATACGAACTCAAACTCGCTGTCACTTTTGAGAGCTGATTATAAATACGGGCCTTAGGCCTGCAAAGTGTTAAACACAAATAGATTCTAGATACCCAAAATGCAATGTCTGAAGCCCGAACAACGCGGGGAGGGGGGAAGTCGAAGCGAGCTACGAACTCAAACAAAAAGCAATAAAGGTGTCCGGAATAATACCCGCACCCGTACTTTACAAGCGACTGGGTTAAATACAAGCAAAAATAGATGTGTTTAGGCACTGAGGAACGCAAATGCCAGCTAAAAAGCTACTAATATGGTATGGTATGGTGTCCGGAATAATACC
Source organism: Scrobipalpa atriplicella (assembly GCA_029255725.1). Lineage (NCBI taxonomy): Eukaryota > Metazoa > Arthropoda > Insecta > Lepidoptera > Gelechiidae > Scrobipalpa > Scrobipalpa atriplicella. The sequence goes on from JARACY010002625.1 coordinate 12,898, forward strand.
CGCACCCGTACTTTACAAGCGACTGGGTTAAATACAAGCAAAAATAGATGTGTTTAGGCACTGAGGAACGCAAATGCCAGCTAAAAAGCTACTAATATGGTATGGTATGGTGTCCGGAATAATACCCGCACCCGTACTTTACAAGCAACTGGGTTAAATACAAGCAAAAATAGATGTGTTTAGGCACTGAGGAACGCAAATGCCAGCTAAAAAGCTACTAATATGGTATGGTATGGTGTCCGGAATAATACCCGCACCCGTACTTTACAAGCGACTGGGTTAAATACAAGCAAAAATAGATGTGTTTAGGCACTGAGGAACGCAAATGCCAGCTAAAAAGCTACTAATATGGTATGGTATGGTGTCCGGAATAATACCCGCACCCGTACTTTACAAGCGACCAAGTTGAATACAAGCAAAAATAGATGTGTTTAGGCACTGAGGAACGCAAATGCCAGCTAAAAAGCTACTGAAATGGTATGGTATGGTGTCCGGAATAATATACCCGTACCCGTAACTTTACAAGCGACCGGGGTAAATACAAGCAAAAATAGATGTGTTTAGGCAACGAAGGACTCAAATGCTAGCTAAAAAGCTACTAAAATGGTATGGTATGGTGTCTGGAATAATACCCGCACCCGTACTTTACAAGCGACCGGGTTAAATACAAGCAAAAATAGATGTGTTTAGGCACCGAGGGACGCAAATGCCAGATAAATAGGTACATAAAGCTGTTTCAACGGCAACTTTTTGAGTTTTCCACCAAAAAAGGGGTTTTTCTCGGCCTATGTGTTAGGTATTTCAAGTCATGGCGTAGAATTGAATAAAAGTTTTATACAAAACCGTCCATAATTTTTTATCCTGGTGCAGCCTGGTAGATACCCAAACGGCGAGCGCAAGATGGAAAATGGGTCTTGGTCTATGGGGTGAGCGTGAGCCTTATAAGGTTCGTTGGAGTAAGATCAGGTCGGGGTACGCGGCAATATATTTTTATTCTCGCAATGAGTATAAGTAAGTGGAAGTTCCTGTCTACATCTACAGTATCGAGTATCTGTAACCCTGGCAACACTCAAAAGTTGCCACCCCATGTAACCCGCAGCTATTATTCGCGTCTGAACTTCATTAAAAAGTTAATAGAGTCGACGCTAGGCGAGAACTCTGCCCGTAACTTTAAGACAAAGTAAATAAACATCAACTTTGTTCACTCACCGCTGAATTTAACTTGCAAGTTAGAAGATACTATATCGAGCTCCGAGGGAATTTTATACGTCGAACGAATTTACACAGAAAAGGCGCTTTTCCACTAGACGGCACGTCCACGGCAACGGCAACGGCACGGCGACGATCACGTGACAATACCTAGTGGAATCGATGACATGCCGTGCCGGTGCCGTGCCGTCAAGTGGAAAAGCGTGTCATATAATTTGATTGATTTTCATACATTGTCTCTTCCACGGTATCGTCGACGATACCGTGCCTTTGCCGATGCCGTGGACGTGCCGTCTAGTGGAAAAGCGCCCATACAGTGTAGGTACTTAAGTTTTTTTTTTTAGTATGGATAAATATGGATCAAGGGCCCGATGAACCCTAGTTTCAGAGTTTATAGGCTTGTAACGTAAATTTTTTGCGAGATAGAGACAGCAAGGAATAAATCATTAATTAAAGGACAATGGGCAAAAATGTATGGAACTTGGTCCAAGACGCTACACTGATAAGTAAGAATTGTAGTAAATGAAAGTTAATACTTGGCATATGATTAGGGACAAGTAGGTATTGCAAATATTGCTTTTTCATGTAAATATTACTGTAATCTGTCAATACCATTCGCTTCACAGTACGCGCTAAGAAATACGAAGTTTCGTATGGCATTTAATATCCGCTCGTGTATTAGTTTGTGAAATCTTATTTCCGTTCTTCAAATACTTATATGTTGAAAATGAATCCAATGTGTTTGTAAAAAAAAACTTATTTTTATTTTTCAGGTTCTGAAATATCCCCCGGTGTCCTGTAGGTATTCGAATCTTGTAATTTAAATAAAAGCACTTTTCGGGGTCCAAGTAACTGAACTATCTGTGAGCTGAACTTTAAATCCAATGACATACTTAAATGATTAAGAAATTGAGCTGATGTCATGATGGAGTCAAGAGAATATATTTAGCTACTAGAACTCCCTTTTCTGCTACGACTAGGTGGCCCAATGTAATTTTTTATACCCTACAGAACGAATAATAATAAAAACATGAACTTGTCACCTTGTTTGTTTAGAATATCTAGAATATTCTGCGCTGCATAAATTCAGCCGACAGATATTTGGTTGTAGAGCGCAGTTGTGGGCGCACGTGACCTGACTAGGACTCAATTCTGCTGACTTATAAAGTTATCTTGGGCTCTTGATAAAAATTGGCTAGTTACGGGGTGCAATGCACAGCATCTTACTTGGTAGTGTATTGATCATTTTGAATAAGCTACTATACAGGGTGTAAAAAAAGTAACCCGTTCATTTAAACCACATGTTCTACTGTTGATACAAAACAACTTCCCAAAGCACAAAATTTTTAGTTCGAAGTAAAATTTTGCTTCGTCCATATAAAACTTCAGATACCGGGGAGTATCTTTGTAAGAAAAAGCATTTTTTTTTTGAGCAAAATTTTTTTTGCTTCGGGAAAGTTGTTTGGTATCATCACCAGAACATGTGGTTTAAAGGAACGCAGTACTATTTTTTACACCCTGTAAACAATCATTTTTACATTGTGTTTCGTAGACAGAATATTCATTTATTATTTAATTTTTTCTTGCTTTTCGGTCCTCTCATGATCCTGTTCAGTCTTGTCTTGTGTTCAGATTTAGACTATTTTTATTTGTGTTTTTACTTAGCGGAATACGATCCTGTCCTAGGACTAGTAAGTGTTTTTGAAATAAAATTGTCTTGTGTTTTCATTCTGTTAGCCTTACTTGAAAATTTGCAAATAAAAACATGCTTTTGACACTTTCTAAAACTTTATTGAACCTCACTAGATTGTGATTGTGTGAATGTGAAGTGAAGATCCGTCTTATACATTGAATGGCGACCCCAAGCAGCTTGCTACAGATGTTTAATTTACTGCCGTTAAGCCATACTTGTGTGTGTAAAATGCATAATATGCATTGCATCTGTGTGTGTAATACTCGGCATAGTTAACCTGATCCACAAGCATGGGTCAGCAGCAGTCAGTCAAAACAACTGTATTTAGTCAGTATACAAGAATGCTAGTTTGTTAGAAGTACGTGTATCTTGTTTATTTAGTAGCCCGGATGGTGTAGTGGATAGGGCCGCGGCCTTCTTTGCAGGAGGTCGTGGTTCGAATCCCAACACGTACCAATGTGTTTTTCGGTTTTCCAATTTCATATGTACGTTTCTTCGGTGAAGCAGGGCCTTTACGGTGAAAGAAAATATCGTGAGAAAACCTGCACACACCTTCGAAGAAATTCAAAGGTTGTGTGTAACCTAATCTAGGATTGGGTCTGGTTTCCCTTCTGGGTTGCGGAGGTCAGATGGCAGTCGCTCTGTGTAAAAACCAGTGCTCTCGTTCAATCCCCTAGATTAGGTAGCCGACCCCATGAAATACGGGAAAAAGGATAGAAAGATGACGTGTATCTTGTTTATCTCACAACATTATCGACTCGAGTGGAATTGCGTACATCATCAAAAATTGAATTGTAATCTTTAAATTTTACGCTTAATTTATTTTTATATCATAAAAAATAATAGAGTTTTCATTTCATCGATGATCAAGTACAACCCAACGCTTTATAGAGTTTGTAACTAAATTTTAATTAAAAATGTTACGGACTCTTGTTTTTCTTTACATTTTACACGTAAGAAACTAGCTATTTTATAAACACCTACCTTATTAATGTTTAGTTATTTTAGTATACTTCTGTATTCGTTCGATTTGTGAGCTTATAGTGATTAAATAAATATTTTGATTATACATTTTAGATTAACATATTTCTCGGAGAAACAGCAAAAATTTGGGCTTTGGTAAGTATTTTAATAAAATAAATATCGCTTCATCATAGTTTTCTTATTGAAGCAAGCTTCCCGCAAACTGATACAGGTGGCGAGCTCAGTCAACGACACTGAGCAACTTTACCTTTAATCGAATACCGTCGCATGTGATCATGCTACGAAAAAGTTTTTATCCTTTTTAAAGCGTTATTTATATCCTAAACTTTCTATAAAAAAATGTATTTTTCTATTCTGTAGTTTCAGAGATATTGTGTCTGTAAAATGTCGTGTCTGATTTCGTTTCGGCGAATAAAGTCGCATGTGTACATACGACGCGCGTGCCGCGGCAATCGAAGCGTTACATGTTACGTTGCGACTATGTTGGGTAAAGTTGTTTTGTCACAAGAAACGCTTTTTGTTGGAAACAATGCCTTTTTTATTTTTTTACTTTTTCATATAGTAGACCATTAATTTAATTTCAATTAATAAAATAAATTTTAAATAAGATAATTATTTCGGTTACATGGTTTTCGTAAAATAACGTCGTATGTGCACATGCGACGTACGATTTTCTAAAATATTGATAGTATTTAAAAAAAATAGTTTATAACCCGTGCACATAAAGATACGATCTATAAACGGCGACCGCTCGCATGCGTTCTCGCTCACTCTCTATTAGGTAGAGCGAGAACGCATGCGAAGCGGACCAATCACGAAGCGAGCGGACGCCATTTTCAGATAGTTTCTTTAAACGCACACGGCTTATAGCAAATGTTAACTAATTATAAAGTTTAGGAATTCTAGCGTTATTTTTCATTAAGTTATAATTCATTGTCACACACAAATTTCAAACGCTTCTACTCAAAACTTGACATTTTGCAGATGCGACGGTATTCGATTAACGGTACGAATTCACTTCCCCATACAAATTTTTTGATCAAGTTGGCCATTTGTAAGAGAAGAATAAAAAAAAATCCCAAATTCTGCGTGAAAGTTGTTCAGTTTCGTTGTCTGAGCAATCAGTTTGTGGCAAATCTGTCCCTTACACCCGCTATATATTATCATCTAGGTGTTCATTTTTGAACTGATTGTTCCAGATGGACAAAGGTGACTCTGGCATCCAATTGCAGCCTGTAAAATTGAATTTAGATAAAGCACCAAAACCTTATAATTTGAGACAAGGCTTGCTAGAATGGATAGGGTTGGTGAGTACTACCACCACATCTAAACCAGAAGAAAAAGAAAAAGAAAAAGAAAAAGAAAATGAAAAAGGAAATGAAAATATAGCAAACAGACTTAAGAGAATGATTATAGGTGAAATAAGAGAGGAAATAAACAAAAGGCTAGATATGGAGTTAAAAAGGAATTATGCTGTTTATTAATTAATAATGATGGCAAAATCATAAGCGAAACAAATTGGAATCCGCTATCTTTGTTTAATCCTTTTTATAGCTCTAGAATAGAAAGTAATTTAATGCAAAATAAATATAAATAAATAAATATATATAAACATTTTGATATTACCTTATTATGCTCCTATTAACTACTTTTTTTGTATTTATTTTTATTTAATAAAACTCATAAAATCTCAAAATAAACATGAAATATTATTACTTATGTGTGATATGATATGATAATAAAGTTCAAATTCTACTTTATTATACAGGGTGTTAATTTAATTGCGTGCCATAACTTAGGGGTGTTTCAGTAACGTAAAAGAAGCCCATCAAAATATTAAAAAATCCTACTAAAAAAAAACAATAGTCGGTAGGTATGATTCCCAGAGTTGTCTGGCTGACCGCCGCGCTATAATCAGTCGCGCGACTCGCGTGGGCTCGGTTATAGTGCGAGAGCTAGATGCAGCTTTTGGAATCATAATAAATACCGATTAATATACTTTTATTTTTTGAGTTGGATATATTTTTTTATTTTTATGGGCTCCTTACTGAAACACCTCCTAAGTTATGGCACGCAATTAAATTAACACCCTGTATAATAATTAATCTATAAATATAATAAAACTGTAAACGAGCTGAATTCTGTACATTGAATATTTTTGAAAAATTGCGATGAAGGGGCTTCTTACACGTAATAGAAACCAAAAATATATTTTTTTTTACTTGTCTGTCTGTCTGTCTGTCTTTCTGTCTGTCTGTCCGGGCTAATCTCAGAATCTACTGGACCGATTTTGATGAGGCTTTTTTTATTTGACTCAGTATCACCTAGAGAGTAAACTAGGATATAAATAATCACGCCAATAGACTTAGGGAGTAGGCAGGAAATTGAATCTCAGAAACTACTGGACTGATTTTGATGGGACTTTTTTTATTTGGCAGAGTTTTACCTGGACAGTAAACAAGGATATAAATAATCACGCCAAATGACTTAGGGGGTAGACAGGAAATTGAATTTTGTTTTTTTTTTTTTACCGAATTTGTTTTTTTTTTTTGACTAAGTGTTACCTGGACTACTAATCACGCCACCTGACTAAGGGGGTAGGCACGAAATTAAAGTTTGATTGATTTTATTTTAACCGATTTTGATGGATACTTTTTATTCAACTGAGTGTTATTTGGACTTAACTTAAGATAAAATAATCACGCTACCTGACTTAGGGGGTAGGCAGGAAATTGTATTCTGAATGTTATTAAACCGATTTGGATTCAACAATTGCAGATGGCGCCACCAGCGAGTGTTCCAAAAGAGACCAATGAGAAGACGCAAAACTGATATTGACATTGGCATTGACAGATTACTGACCAATCACAGGAAAAAGGAACACTCGCTGGTGGCGCCATTTAGTTCCCAGTTTTTATCCCCAATCCCTCCACTGCTGGGGTGGATCAAAGATCCATTTGCTTTTGCCTCGGCCAGTTGTATGTTGCATGTTCACATCGCGAGTGAGTAGCGCTGAGCAATTGTTTGTTTTAGCTACAGCGGGCAAGATAGAGAAATTCTCTGATTTAAAAACTTATTTATCATTTTCGCATACTTCAATGCGAACGAAGTTGCGGGCACCAGCTAGTGAGGCATAAATACTGCTTGATAAAAATAAATAGGTCGCTGTTGAGGTATGGTTATGGTACATAAGTACATGAAATATTTTACTTTTCTATTCACATAATAATAAATAATAATAATGATCCACAATACAAACAGCCTAACAGTTGAAGTTTTCGTCTTGAAATATTTATCTTGTTATGTTTTTTAATATAAGATTTATGTTTTCGTATTTGTGTGTATAAAATGATCTTGCCTCGATGCGACTTAGGCCCGTATTTATAATCAGCTATCAAGAGTGACAGCGAGTTTGAGTTCGTATCAGAAATGTCATTTCAGTACAAAACGGTCTGTCAAATCCATACTTAATATTGCTCTCAATCTTGAGATCGCTTTATAAATACGAGCCCTATTCTTATGGTGACTTCTTGGATGAAATACCTGTATCTGATCTTTTGTAATATTGTTCTTAATAAATTAATACCTAGGTAAATACTCTACCAAATAATATTGACTATACTACCTATATTTATGTAGGTACATGATTTCAAAATAAACTGTAGAAAATCCACTGCATTTCCTAAAGCTATAGATGCCTAGGTATTTGTTGGTAGATAGAAACACAAATAATAGGGTTCTGCACAATGGTTCCTATTCTGCTTTCATTCGGTATTTTCCTCGTAGAAACATCGCTTCGTGCTTCGGCGGTGTTATTCTGGATTAACTTGTTTATACTATACAGAGTGTAAGGGACAACTTCCTGCAAACAAGGGTCGCTTAGTCAACGAAACTGAACTATTTTCATGAAGAAATTCCTTTCGGCACTGGAAGAATAATCTCCAAAGTCAAACTTCTGATTTTTTCAGCAGTGTCAAAATGTGGCCAATCAATTTAGTCTAAAATATTAACATAAAACACCCGACGACAAGTTGTTTCATTTCAAGAAAATCAAAACAAATATAATTCGTTAAACTAACTAAAGATTTAAAAAAATAATAAAAATAATGACTTCGTTATTACTTTACTACGTATCTTCTGACTTCAGAAACTGCTGACTCCTGTTTCGCAAGAAAAGAAAATTATTGTGTCCATTTTCCGAAATTAAAAAAATGCCGAAAAAAATGAATGAATATCAGAATAGAGATGCGAGTGAAATAACAGTTTTTGTTGAATGAAATCGATGTGATCAGGTGCATTGAAATCGTTTAAATGAAATCGATTTAGGGAAGGAAAGCCGATCGATCATCTCTCAATGATCACTTTGTTTGATTGCTTTTTCAGAGAGGAACTCTTGTTGTACGTTGCGAGAGTTATTTTCATTTTAGGTCGTTTACGCTCTGCCTACCCCATTAGGGATAAAGGTGTGATCATGGGTGTGATTTTAGGTAGCAAAATATGTAGTAGGTATGTAAGGTATGTTTTGTAGGTACTAAAACTTGTTCTGAAATGTTCATTTCTGTTACGAACTCAAGTCTCAAACTCGTTGTTGTCAGGTATAAGACTAGGCTGCATGGGCTCAAGCTCTTCGCCTTCCCTTATAATATGGGAGAACTTAAAAAATAATAATTAAATAGTAATATTATATTATGGAAAGGTTTGGTTTTTTATGATTAAATAATTTGCTGATAGTAAATTAGCAAATTCCGGTTAATATTACACATGCAATGCAACAAAATGTCTAACAAAATACTTTATAGTACAACCGAATTATGTTGACCTACCTTCAAACACTGTCCCGCCAGCAGTGGAGGGATTGGGGATAAAAACTGGGAACTAAATGGCGCCACCAGCGAGTGTTCCTTTTTCCTGTGATTGGTCAGTAATCTGTCAATGCCAATGTCAATATCAGTTTTGCGTCTTCTCATTGGTCTCTTTTGGAACACTCGCTGGTGGCGCCATCTGCAATTAGCTTTGCGTTTTTATCCTCATTGGAAGAGACCTAGGGTCGTATTTATAGTCAGCTCTCAAGAGTGACAGCGAATTTGAGTTTGTATCAGAAATGTCATTTCAGTACAAAACGACCTGTCAAATCCAAACTTAATATTGCTCTCAAACTTGAGATCGCTTTATAAATACGAGCCCTACACTCAGCATTGGGTGACTACGGGTTGAAAAAGAAGAAGAAGACCTTCAAACTTATCTAGCCGCGGGTGAAACGTAGGACATATATACTAGGTAATCTGTGGGGTGAAACTGGTTTTATAAACAAATACCTTATGAAAATCACAAAAGCTGCCTTGGCAGAGTTGTTTCGACTTTCTTACATTATAAAAGTTTAATAATGAGCCCGGAAAAACAAAGTTATAATCCAGTTACGAAAATTCTGCGACCGAAATAGGACTTAAGTAACTAGTAAGAAGGCTACTTCTATAACAATGCTTTAGGTTGGTTTGGTGTATTATAAGTCTGTGGGTTTGGTACAGTGTTACTATTACGTCTAAAAAAAAAGTGGGTGCGTGTAACGACTGTTTTGTCGCCTGTGTGCGCATAGGCTTATACTTCTTTGACCTTTTTCATAAACGAGGTTGTAAGTCTATTTTGTGGCCAACTTCAACCTGATGCGCGCGCAAGGCTTGCGGCCAACTTCATGGGTGGTAATTTTGTGTTGTAAGTGCATCTGTAGATGCGTGCGCATCGTATAATTTGACTCTCAACAATTTTTCATAACGCGCCTAAAGAAGTATATCTTCAAAAATATTGGCGAAATATTATACAACGTGTAACAGAAAGGGTATATGCATCGAGAAATGTGTGAATCTACCCATGAAACTGAACAACTTTCCCTAAGGAACATAGGTCGAAAAACGAAAAAAAAAAATGACCTTCCATACAAAATGTGTCAGCTGATAGCGTAATTAGTATGGGAAGTCAAATTTTCTTTTTCGTATTTCGACCTATGTTCCTTAGGGAAAGTTGTTCAGTTTCATGGGTAGATTCACACTTTTCTCGATGCATATACCCTTTCTGTTACACGTTGTATAAGTACCTACTTACTTCTTTACAAACTTACTATTACGTAAAAGGAAAACTGCGGGGTAACCTGCTGTGAAGTCGACCAACCCGTAGTCTGGGCCCACGTGGTCGACCAAGGTCTCGGATTGATCGCCCTAATTCAGGGTAGGCTTGTGCCCCTCCCTCGCTGAGGATCTTCACAGCTCTACTACTACTAGAGCTGTGAGGATGTATGTAGTAGAGCGGTGAGGATGATGATGATGATGAACTTTTAAAAATGTATACCTTATTGAGAAATAATTTCGTTAAGTTGAATTTTAGATGCAATATTTAGTTTGGCTCGAAATACGAGCTGGAAGAAACAATCAACATTTATATTGTTTTACAGTTTTTGTTTAGGAACAACGCCTCAAAGGTAACGAACCTATTTCAATAACTGACTGTATAATGTTCACTGTACAAAGTTACTTTATTGGGTACTTACCTACATTGAGTTCAAAGTATTAATTCCTATTAAGACAGTGGTGGAGCTGAACTCACAAAGTTCATCAGTGAATAATACTACAAACATGTACAATATACCTAGAACTTTATTTACTATGCAAAAAGATAGCTAAACAGGTTTCATTAACAGTTTCAATATCACTACTGGTGTCGTCGGTGACTTGTTGGCGACTTGTCAGCGATGTTGGTGACTTGTCACTGGTGTTGGTGAATTGTCACCGGTGTTGGTGAATTGTTGGTGACTTGTCACCGGTGTTGGTAACTGGTTGGTGACATGTCACCGGTGTTTTGTTGGTGACATGTCACCGGTATTGGTGACTTGTTGGTGACTTGTTATTGTTACCCGAGTTGGTTAGTTGTTAGTGACTTTGTCACCGGTGTCGGTGACTTGTTGGTGACTTGTCACCGCTGTCGCTGACTTTTTGTTGACTTGACACCGCTGTCGGTGACATGTGGGTGAAACGTCGCCATTGTCGCTGACTTATCGAAGGTTTGTCACCGGTGTTAGAGACTTGTCACTGCACTGCGCGATGCGACTCGTGGTACAACGAGATGCATCTTCAAGCAGCTTCAGGCCGCGCCACGTCGCTTTACAGTGTGAACCTGTGAACTATTAAAAAAATACCTCTGAATGGTGTTATTTATAGTGGTTTAGTTTAGCTCATAAAGTTGTTATGTTAAGGATACAGAGTCTTGTAATCTCCTTGTTATTATAATATTGACTGTAGACTTTAATAGAGCCATAGTTTGAAATAAACAAGAAACCACTTAATTATTCTTCTTTCTTGTCGTGTGGGTTTCAACTCGATCGACCCGATGAATTCTGGTGTCAGAGTTTTTAAACTGCCTAATAGCACAGCTAACAGGCAAACTGGTTTCCAGGTTTCCTCACGATGTTTTCCTTCACCGTAAAAGCGCCGAATAAACGTACATTATGAAATTCGAAAACCGAAAAACACATTGGTACGTGGTGGGATTCGAACCACGACCTCCTGCACAGAAGGCCGCGGCCCTATCCACTACACCATCCGGGCTTATATTCTTAACTTTATAACTTGCAAAATTCTTAACTTTATAACATTGTCATGTATTTAAATAAAGTTTTTGAGTATTTTTTACTTTCTTTTAAGATTGATTTTGCGTGATTATTTATTTGATATCTAGGTAATGAATGTATCTAGCCGGAAACTTTAAAAGTGTAGAGTCGAATCAAATGTGCTATGTGATTTTGGAAAAATTGGCGAAGAGCGTGTCGGACACGCCCATATGTAGGGTTCCGTAGCCTTATATTTTTACTTATAACAACATGATTATCGTCAAAAGTTTGGTTTCAAGCTCATACAAAAGCTATATAAGGATCATTTCACCTTTACTTTACACATTTTTTTTTTTTTTGTAGAAACGGTTTTTCCTAAATATTTCGCAAATTATTAATGCAACACTTTTCGTTATAGTTTTCAAAACTAGTACAACTAAAGAGCTATATTCAATATTTTTTTCAAATAATTTTTGTTTTATTTTATAGTTTCGAAGATAAATATGACGAACAAATTTGTGACAAATACTGCAACTTTGAATGCAAATATCTCGAGACAGAAATTTTACAAAGATTTTTTTTTTCAAAGAAACCTCCATTTTATTTTGAAAGACCAGTCTAACGATACCCCACTCAATATACTACAAATAATTTTTTTTTGCCCCACTATCACTTGTATGGGAGGGGGTCCAAAAATTATATTTTTGAATTATTTTTTTACATTTCTAGATTTGCGTTATTATAATCTATCTTTATAGGTGAAAAACTGAGGTTTTCACAGGGGCGCGGCATACAGACGGACAGACAGACAGACAGACATGGCGAAACTATAAGGGTCGCCACAAGCAATATGCCAGACACAATAAGTACACAATGTTAGTACCCCTTTTGGGCTGCTATGCTAACCGATTTTTATGGACATTGTTTTCTTACCATTTTTACTTAACAACAATAAATAATTTGTAATTTGTATTGGATGTTACTCTATCACGATTCATCCACTAGACGGATCGGGATGAAACTTGGCATAAACTTGGCACACGTATACAGGTTAGGTAAAACTTATAACCGCAGGCGGAAACTTAAGGATTTTTAATACGGAACACTATTTATATCATTCTTATTATATATTTTGTTCGAAACAAACTTATACGAGTAATTACCGAAATAGATCTCATATTCTTCTCGAAGTTTCCACTTCGTCCAACCTAATAACAAGCTACCTGTAAGATAGTTTCCCAACTTCCTAAGAACTAACTGTAATTGATATAACCTGATTATATCGAGCCTTATCTTAAGCAGCGATTTCATTACCCTGCCGATCGGGCCCGTTTTAACATTACATTGCTTGTGCACGAGTGTTTGAAGCTAAGCAGCAATGTATATCAAATCGGGCCCTATCGGCCGGGTAATGTAATCGCTGCTTAATTTCAACAGCGATGCGGAAAAGAAACTTTACAATTTGCCGTGGACATAATGTTCGTGGGTGTTATTAGTTTTTTTTTTATTTGTAAGTTTAGGTTAGACTGCACGCTGTAAATGCTGGCTGCCGCAGCACGTGGTAAGATGATCGCTGTGGCAAATGCAATTTTTTTTTTGTTTTCTTTAAGAGTAACATCTGTCACAGCGATCATCTTACGGTTCTTTCGGGTATACCTCTCAGTCGGCTGTTGCAGCATGCAGTCCACCGGACCCTGGGATAGTACCATAACAATGATGTTACGAACATTATTAGGCTTCTATAATATGACTATTATTATAGATGACTCTGAGCTTTAGTTTTTCCTCGGTAAAGTCCTAACGCACTGTGGAAAAACTAATACGCGTTGGTCACGAACTACATCAGAGGGTTATTTTACGCGGTTTAAAAATGCAGACATGCAGAAGACAAAGAAAGGCTCTGACTTACTCAATATCTAAACTCGAGGTGAATTTCCTAACTTCGTAAGAACGGCCAGTATCCGATATCACCGGATGTATTAAGCGGCGGACGGGATGACGTCACACCGGTGGCGCTATTTCCGCCCTTCTACTCCGCTGCGGCTTATTTCCGCTTCCGAAGGCTACAATACAACTAAGATGTAGACGGCGCGGAATACCTACTCATTTGTTTCTAAAATAATGCTTAGAGCCCGGATTGGTCCTGACGAACTGTGGAAAAACTAACTACGCGTTGGTCACAAACTAGGTGTGTCAGAGATATTTTATGCGGTTAAAAAATTCAGACACCATGGTCCAACGGGTCGTCGATTCGATAGAAGACAAAGAAAGGCGACTGCCTAACTCAATATCCAAACTCGAGGTGAATTTCCTAACTTCGTAAGAACGGCCAGTATCCGATATCACCGGATGTATTAAGCGGCGGACAGGATGACGTCACTCCGGTGGCGCTATTTCCGCCCTTCTACTCCACTGCGGCCTATTTCCGCTTCCGAAGGCGACAACTAAGATGTAGATGGCTGGAGTATTCATTTAAAAAATAGTTCTAACTCATAAACATTTTATTATTCATAGCAATAAGAATGTATGCAATCTCATTAGCATTTTTCTAGTAAAATTAATGTGTCTTAGGTACTTATTTATTTGGCGAGAAATAACGTCGCACCAACAACAACAACAACCTGCTTCATTGTTATAAATATACAATGTGATGAACAAGCATGTAGCGCCTATAATATTGGCATGCAAATATAAAAAAATATACAATAAAATATACAGGGTGTAACTGAAAGGGTAAAGCATCGAGAAATGTGTGAATCTACCCATGAAACTGAACAACTTTCCCTTAGAAACATAGGTCGAAAAACGAAAAAAAAATCGTGACCTGTCATACTAAATGCATCAGCTGATAGCGTATTTAGTATGGGAAGTCAGTTTTTTTTTTCGTATTTCGACCTATGTTCCTTAGGGAAAGTTGTTTAGTTTCATGGGTAGATTCACACATTTCTCGATGCATATACCCTTTCTGTTACACGTCATAATGAGCTGACGTCATTCCCAGTGATTCTATTTCCGCCCGTCGTCTATATCACAGCATTGTATTTCCGAACCTTGGAAACTTTATGTACCTACCTTGTGTTTTGCTAGCCTAATTAATAAGCATAATGAATATTTATTTATTTTTTACCCAGCGTATCTTGTTTTATTTTACGTGCCTACCTATGTAACTTTTACTTCAGTCCATATTTTTCAGCTGCATTTTAATCCCAATCGTAAATGGCTCGCGGATAAACTTTGCAAAACCTTAATTAACCAAAATAGACAAGTATATAGTTGCTAGGTTTTACGTCCAAATTTACCCTAAAATCCTTCCCATTGCACTTTACTGAAACAGAGGCTTTTATGGCCAATTCGGGGCGTACGTGCACATTACGGTGGTACGCTAGACAACAATCGGATAAACTGGTTTATTCCAGAACATTCCAGTTTATTTTAGTCTAAGGACTTTGATAGACGAACTGCATGTTGTTGCTATAAAAGATTTTTTTTACAGTAAAACAGTCTAGGTTTAGGCTAAGAATCTGTTTTAATTTAGTGCCGTGGGCTGTTGCGTTAATCCGGGACGTTATCAAGAACGACACGACGGCGTCTTGTAGCCTTATGGCAAACTATCTGTCTATTGCACATCATCATCATAAAATAATCTCGCTGTCACCCAAAGATGAGCGATGGACGACTTGGACGAGCATCCTAATCGACGAGCATCTAGGGACGGGTCTGTTTTAGTTTATATAAATATCTTGTACTGCGCTCGCCAATCGGTCTATGAAGCGTTGCAAAATTAATGTTAATACGGCGTTATCCCGTTTATTGAGAGAGGTTTATATCTACAGAGGATTATTTTTTGCAGATATTAGTAGAAAATAGTTATAAATATTATTATATCTATTCTGTCCATTATCACTATTACTCTATATTAACTCTTTTTCATGAGTCTAGTCATATTATAGCGTTTTCCCGCTCAAATTTGGATATTTCCTTGAAGTCATGCAGTCATAAAAAAGTTTCAAAGACGCCCGTCTACGCAGACCATTGGAACGGTTTGTGCCTCGTTTGTATGCCCATGAGATCACTTCCCGATCTAGTATATTAAACCCTAGGGCAGCAATCTACTGAGTCGGGGTTATTATTTCTGACTGGTCGCACTAATGAGATCGTGTTTTCTTCCGGGTTAGATTAGAAACGGATAATATTTACGTGGCAATGTCAATATTGCCACCTTCTAAGTATTTCCTTATTTACCTTTTTAGGTAAACAAGATTCAGGCTGAGAGTGGTGACTGGTGAAACGAGCTCGTGCCGTTAATATCCACTGCACATTGATAGTATAGTATTATATTATCTGTGACATTGACTTGAGATAACTCTCTACAAAGCTGACTTCAGCCGATGGGTAATATTTATTGCCCGTTACAATAACACACTTACAATTTAATTATGTACACCTAAATGTTACCTTTTGATAAAGTATAACTATGTTACAGATAAAATTTCGTCCAGCACGACACGTCACCTTCCTTGTGTAAAATTTTTGTTTCTGTAATATTTTTTTAAATGACTTGCAATTTGAACCATGAGGATACTTTACACCCTTAACCGTGATGAAACTTAAAATGACTTATTATAAGCTAAATATTTCCAATTAGAAATCATACAGTCAAGAAACAGTTTATAGTTTAAGTGTCAGTAGAACATAGGATTTCGGAGTAATGGGAAGTTATCCGAAACTTCGCGACAAGAGGCAAGGCAGAAGTTGGAAGGCTACATTGATAAATTGCTATTTGTTCTAGTTGTACATATGTGAATGTGACCTACCACTTCAGGAACTTGAAACGACATTGAATTCCCGTAATTTTGATTCCACGTATATTGAATTCCTGGAACTTACGTTGTCATGTAAATTGAATGGGCTTGTTTAGTTTAGTCAACGGAACTTAGGCTCATATTTATAAAGCGATCTCAAGATTGAGAGCAATATTGAGTGCGGATTTGACAGGTAATTTTGTACTGGAATGACATTTCTGATACGAACTCAAACTCGCTGTCACTCTTGAGAGCTGATTATAAATACCGGCCTTAACAACTTCACAAATAAATTCTTTTGGTTCAGACTCATTTCGGTAGAATAAGTACCGCTTTATAATCTGACACATATGGATTGTATTATGATTGCTTCCATGCTGAACTGGGAGTGATAGAAAAACGTAGAATGTGCCAGCTGCATCTCCTCCCGTGCATGCTGTAAAAATCAGCTAAAGGAATCGAGGGTTTCAGTTTATTGCAATTTAGGCGATGGGCTGACAACCCGTCACTATAGCAATATACATAATCATCATCTGTAATAGCCCTCGAAACTTGTCAGACGTGGCTGAACAACCTATGTTTAGGTTGATTTTGCTCTGCCTACAGAGCAGAGGCCTAGCAAACTGAAATAGGAATAGATGAAAAAGTTAAATCGCTTTTCATAAAACATTTTTAACCTGTTTGAGTAGAAATTTTATTTAATTATGTTCACCCTGCTTTTCGACGCTTGTTACATTATAATTTTGTAAAAGCTAGTACCCATCTTTTTCTTCGTTTTTTTTTTAAATATCTTTATTTATAAATAAAACTAAATTACAGTACATAAAATGAAATACAACAACCCACGAAATACAGTACCTACAATACTTAATTTAACCAATTATGCTTATTCTTTTAATCAAACAAAAAGAAAACTGTGTATGTTCATTAGTATATTTCGTTCGTCGTTTAATATAAACAGTCTTTTAATGTTCTATCTCCTCTAGATATTTTTTAAAAAAAATTGGCCCTTCCATACAAATGGTGTCAGCGGCCGGAGTCAATTTGTATGGGAATGCCAATTTTTTTTTTCATATTTCGACCTATGTTCCTTGGGGAAAGTTGTTCAGTTTGATGATAGAAATCCACCCTTAAAATATTTGTACTTAATTTAAAAAGACCTTATGAATCTATCATTAGGTCTAGGACGAGCTCTCCACACAAGCTGTGTAGTTCTATCATACATTCAGTAGAGTCAGAGAAGGCCATATTTGATTTGAGATTCATAATTGGCTTGTCAAGCCAGCCTGCCGAATGTAGGTTGGAGGCAGGTTAAGCGAAGTCATGCATGTATGCCGAGTTATTAACAGTAGCATGGACAATATCTAGTGTGTCTAACTCGGGGCCAAGTCGACTCCTCTGACCACATGTACAATTCGTGCGCTCTAATCTAACTAAGGGTCAGTTCATACCGGAAAGATACATTGATACATTTTTCTATGTTTGACAGAACTCGAAAATTCCTGGCGGCGGTGCAGCTGCAAAGATGTGTGTGTGTGTGTGTGTATGTGTGTGTGTGTGTGTGTGTGTGTGTGTGTGTGTGTGTGTGTGTGTGTGTGTGTGTGTGTGTGTGTGTGTGTGTGTGTGTGTGTGTGGTGTGCAGTGTATGAAAAGTAGAGTCTGCCTTATGCTTTTTTAATAAGTTACAAATACTTTTAGGTTCCTAATAATATGCTGTGTGTTTTCGTAAGCTAGCCTCATGGATATATGCTAGCCTTTACTGATTTGGCACTAGGTAACTAGCTTATTCTATAATCAGCAAGGGTTAGAAATTCCAAAGGAAAATGAAACAATGTCTTACAAAATAAAACGACTCACATAAGCAAACAAAAATAACATGGTTTGCAGAAAATATGGGAACTTCGGATGAAATGAGAACGAAAGAAAACATTCTCGACAGCGCAATAAGTAGAAAAGTAAATGGGAATTTATTCAAATACAGAGTAGACTTCGCTAGTCTAAATAAACATGACGTTTCCACCGACGTTTCACACATTTTCGCCTCAGAGGGAAATGGAGGGCGCGCAAATTCCAAATTTACTATCCTTACCTCTTAGCGCTTTTAGCACTGAGGCTTTTTGGCCGTCTCGATATTTATGCCAACGGATGTAGTATAGTATCTTTTTACCCGACTGTGCGCAACGCAAAGAAGGGGAACGTGTTTATCAGCCTATGTATGTACCTGTGTGTATGTTTGTTCCTGTGTGGAACTCTAGAGACAAAACGCGTGGACCGATTTAAATTATTCTTACGTTAATATTCGTCTTAACTATGCGAGTGTCACTGAAGACATGATTTTGATAATTAAATATGGCGAAAAGCAGACGCCATTTTGTGAAAATTCGAAATTAAAAATCCCACGAACTATGCCGAGTAGGGTATCATTGAATAGGTTTTTGGAAATCAGTTTTAGGTTTCTGACATCATTTTTCATTTTGAATGACCGTTTGGGATTTTAAACGATTTAAAGTTTTGAAACTCACTTTCTTTCTTCGCAGTTGGGTTTCTTAAACTTTTTAAATAGCTCGTTATGTTAGAATATATGTATATGTGGGGATAAAATGGGAATATATGCAAGCAATAACAATAAACTACGTCACGTACAAATTGCAGGACGTACTACGGCGTTGTCTCTGTGACAAACAGGGCCGGACGCAAATCAATAGGCTAATGTAAATTCTATATACATGGTGTTGATACTCATGGATAATACTGATAGGGAAGAATCTGCTCAAAAAAAAAAATCTATAGGTAAAAAGTACATGTATTGGACAATTAAAAAGGTTAGTTAACAATTCACATTATAAATAGAAAATTTCATCCAAGACGTCACATCGAGGCAGGGTTCCCAGGAGGCTGGCAGCATTACCTCTCTGGATAGCTAGACTTATTCTTTGGGCAAAGAAACTGCCAGCCCTCGGGTCACCGGATGCATCGATGAGACGCCTGGATAGATCGTGCAGAAAACTTTTAGCGGCCGTACCCCAAGGGCCCGTGGTCTTTACTGCGAAAGGAATGAAAATGTGTAAATCCCCTAAGCGCGAGTATTTTCTTCTTTTGAGAGTCTCTGTCGATGATGCTGCGGCACCTGCTCGTGTGGAAGTTGAAGGTAAATGGGAAGGAGCCATTGTATCGACGCAGGTCGCATCCCATACTAGAGTTTTCCCAAACGTCCACGGCACTAGTGACATTCTATCAGGCCTTTTGCCATCAGTCCGTGAAATTCCGGTCGGCTCTAAGACAGCTGGAATATTGGCTGCGGCCAGAGCTCGTCTGATGATATCGTTCAAAGAGACATGTCGTGGGATGCGACCTGCGCTTCTTTGGTAATTTTTCCTCGAAATACGAAAAACTCAAACAATTTGAACCTCTATTTACATATTAAGTGAAATATTTTAATTTCGAGAAAAGTTACAAAGAAGTGTTGTTTAGGTTCATGTGTATGTAGATTCTTCCCTATCAGTATTATCCATGACTTATTAATTTATTTGTGCTTCCTATTGAACGAGGGTACTGTTTTTACACAGAGCGACTGCCATCTGACCTCCGCAACCCAGAAGGAAACCAAGGAAGGGAACCAAACTGAATTGTAGACATTTTCTCGATACCGGCACAGAACAGGTGATATCTTTGTAGCTATTGCATTTGGTATCGCCAACGTTTCAGTCTTGTTGCCAGGTGTACATACCCAATCCTACCAAATTAATGGTTCTAGAGATAGCCGAAATATATGGCTACTTTGTCTCGAGATCAATGACTCGAGATAGTCAACGTTATGTTAACACATTCGAATACCTACCAACTTTACTCTACATAAATGATCATGAAATGGAATACAACTCCCATTTATGACATTGTATTCTTTTTCGAATGAAATTAATGATTGAGATCGACCAGAAAGAGCTGAAAAAAAGTGGGTGTAGCAAGAGAGCTACAAATAGTTTTAGTTTATGCTTTATCAAGCGCTTTTCAGCTTTACTCCGAGCGATAGCAAGAGGACTCACCTGACGGAATGAACCTTCAGCCGCTACATAAATTTATGGATACGTTGTTGCTTATGCTGCGGCATTTTTTCAAAATGGACAGCCACCATTGGCTTTATTTAGTATCTTTTGCCCCGCGGATACTGCTGTTTTTGTTATCTACTTACCAAATTATACTTATAAATTATAATGTCCTCGCGGACAGAGCTTGAACCAACTGAGCTACGCAGGTGGTACTGAGTTAACCAGTTTATAACCAGTCAAACTTCAAAACAAAACTTAAACCGAAAATTAAGGACAATTTACTATTAAGTTAAGTTTTAATCTAAATTAATAATAATCGTGGGTTAAATTTGAAACTTTAAGCCTCTTAATTTTCATGAGCATACCATATCGTAAACTACCTACTGCAAAAGCACGTCTTTACAGATTTATAATCGTATACAGCTTACAGGCGCTAGGCGTCACATTACTTTTAGTTCACTAGGCGCCGCATGTCACCACCCTTCCATTTTCTTCAGCCACAGCAAAATTATGGATCAGTAAAGCGTCTTGGCACATAGCAGTGACCTTGAAATAGGTTTCATAGTGAGTACAATATTTGTAGTTCTTTTCACATAGCGTGGGTTGGAATTCGGTATGATAACCTGTATCTAAGGTACCAGTTTCTTTTTTTTTTCTGATAGATCATCTAATTTGAAGAATATTTTCATCATTATAAAAATAAATTGTAAAGTTATTAATAAATTATGAATTTTTAAAGCATGGCAAAAACACTAGTTCTGAGCCGAAAAGTAGCAAAACTTTTTTTGTGTAATGCAAATTCTATTCATGCTACTTTTCGGCTCGGAATATAGTGTTTTTGCCATGTCTTTAAAAATTCATAATTAATTAATTACTTTATAATTTATTTTTATAATATTGAAAATATTCTTCAAATTAGATGATCTATCAGAAAAAATAAAAAACTGGTACCTTAGATCACAGAAGAGTAAATGGAGCTAGCGAGCGGCAGCGACTTTCTCTAATCAGTGCCTTAGATACAGGTTATCATACCGAATTGGGAGTGAAGGACTTCCAATTTTGTTTTCTATTTACGTGGTAGCCTTTTGGTCAGCGACGTAGCGGAAAGATCGCCTTCAATGGTATGGGCATATAAGAGGCAGATCGCCAGACTACGTCGAAAAAAGATAGAGGCGTTTGTATACTAAATTAGAAAGAGATAAATCTTGTGAATGGAAGAGCATTGTTGCCTGCCGCCTAGCGAGTGAGTATAACAAATGGCGCTGTTCGTGTTCCTCCTATGGACTGTTGTGTTCATTGCAGTGTCCAGGTAGCATAGTAGTAGGAAGATTTGTATTAGCTGGTTAAACATATACATACATACAAACTATCACACCTGTATCCCTACTGGGGTAGGCAGAGTGTCAACAACCCATACAAAGGTCATTCTGCGACGTCTGACAAATGTTTAGGGTTGGGGTCAGCCCATATCGCCTAAACGGGTTTTTACAGCATGACGGAAGAAAATGCAGCTGGCAAGTCCTATGATTTTTTATCGCTCCCATTCCAGCATGTAAGCTGCTTATACTGGTGTTTTAACTTCTACTCATTCTACTGTGTTCACGCCTCACCCCTTCCCCCTCTCAAACAAATTGCAAGTACGTGATGTATCGCCTTCGATGGCTGGCTGCCCAAATGACTTTCGGTTTTGGCTTCATATCGTGTTTGGGGTTATTTGCCCATGTGTTCCGCTAGGGTAATCTGCACGTACCGATAGTTATTGGTATTCGAACGAGATGAGGCTATGACCTATACCCTCATATTGACTATTGTTATGGGCGATAAGATAGGAATATCAAGCAAGATATATAACCCTTTATAGAAAAGAATACGTCACTTAAATGCTTCACCTCAGACTACAAAGAAGAAAAAGATAAATATGGCTTGCTTGCGCCCGTTCAGTAAATAATATACTAGAACAATTCACAAAAAAAAGCACGTTGCTGCAGATTATATCTGCCGATTCCAAATAAAAATTTCTTGGTTAAGTTCACCTTTCATCTCACAACTGTCGTCTTTAGAATAATATTTTAAATTTGACATGACAAGATTCATTACATAGAGAATCTAAGGTACTAATCACTAATCCACTACTTTTTGCAATCCACACAGAAAAATAAATAATAGCATCCTTTGATTAAAATTTATTTAAGCACTACTAGTAGTGCAGCTTGTAGTGTATTGCCAATTTTAACAGTGCCTGGACCAGATGAGTACCAAAAAGCCATTTTCCATGCTGGACTAGGAGCAATAGAAAAACATAGAATATGCCAGCTGCTTCTCCCGGGCATACTGTAAAAGTCAGTAAAGGGATTTGAGGGTAACGGTGTGACTGAGGCGATGCCGATGGGCTAAGAGCCTGACACCAAGGTAACAGTGTGATTCAAGGCGATGCCGATGGGCTAACAGCCTGACACCTGTGATTCGAGGCGATGCCGATGGGCTAACAGCCTGACACCAAGGGTAACGGTGTGATTCGAGGCGATGCCGATGGGCTAACAGCCTGACACCAAGGGTAACGGTGTGATTCGAGGCGATGCCGATGGGCTAACGGCCTGATACCAAGGGTAACGGTGTGATTCGAGGCGATGCCGATGGGCTAACAGCCTGACACCGACGGTAACGGTGTTATTGAGGCGATGCCGATGGGATAACAGCCTGACACCGACGGTAACGGTGTTATTGAGGCGATGCCGATGGGATAACAGCCTGACACCGTTAAACAATTTTTAATCTAAAATTTCTCTCAATTTTCAGGTGTCAGCCGAGGCAATAATATTAGGTGTTTCACATTCTGCCTACCCTGTAAGGCATAAAGGTGTGACTTTATATGTATGTAGTTTGGCTTTGGAGTGAGCCTTTTATTCATTCCAGGTGGAATAAAATCTAATTTTATTCCCAAATTAATGATCCACATGTTCATAACAGTGTTAAGGTGGGGAAATTAATTTTCCTACCTTAACCACTAGTGTGAAGGTTGGTTTTTTTTTTCAGTTACCAAGTTTCACTATGTACGTTTATCGTCCTATTCCAGGGTAGGCTCGTGCCCCTCGGTAGGGACGTATATGAACTGACTAGCTTTCCGCCCCGCGGTTTCACCCGCAGCTAAGAGTTTTCCCGTGGGATTGAGTTCCCGCGCTGTTCCTACCTTTAAAATTAACGGAATTTCAATACAAACTTCCATCCCCTATTTAACCCCCTTAATACAAAAACGCTGAAACACGTGTTCATTATTTTTTAATCTTTAGCCCAAAAACAAAATTGGAAGATCCTGCCATCAAAATTGACGGAATTTCCATACAAACTTCCATCCCCTATTTAACCCTCTTAGGGGTGAAAAATACAAAAATGCTGGAACACCTATATTATTGCCTCGGCTGACACCTGAAAATTGAGAGAAATTTTAGATTAAAAATTGTTTAACGGTGTCAGGCTGTTATCCCATCGGCATCGCCTCAATAACACCGTTACCGTCGGTGTCAGGCTGTTATCCCATCGGCATCGCCTCAATAACACCGTTACCGTCGGTGTCAGGCTGTTAGCCCATCGGCATCGCCTCGAATCACACCGTTACCCTTGGTATCAGGCCGTTAGCCCATCGGCATCGCCTCGAATCACACCGTTACCCTTGGTGTCAGGCTGTTAGCCCATCGGCATCGCCTCGAATCACACCGTTACCCTTGGTGTCAGGCTGTTAGCCCATCGGCATCGCCTCGAATCACAGGTGTCAGGCTGTTAGCCCATCGGCATCGCCTTGAATCACACTGTTACCTTGGTGTCAGGCTCTTAGCCCATCGGCATCGCCTCAGTCACACCGTTACCCTCAAATCCCTTTACTGACTTTTACAGTATGCCCGGGAGAAGCAGCTGGCATATTCTATGTTTTTCTATTGCTCCTAGTCCAGCATGGAAAATGGCTTTTTGGTACTCATCTGGTCCAGGCACTGTTAAAATTGGCAATACACTACAAGCTGCACTACTAGTAGTGCTTAAATAAATTTTAATCAAAGGATGCTATTATTTATTTTTCTGTGTGGATTGCAAAAAGTAGTGGATAGTGATTAGTACCTTAGATTCTCTATGTAATGAATCTTGTCATGTCAAATTTAAAATATTATTCTAAAGACGACAGTTGTGAGATGAAAGGTGAACTTAACCAAGAAATTTTATTTGGAATCGGCAGATATAATCTGCAGCAACGTGCTTTTTTTTGTGAATTGTTCTAGTATATTATTTACTGAACGGGCGCAAGCAAGCCATATTTATCTTTTTCTTCTTTGTAGTCTGAGGTGAAGCATTTAAGTGACGTATTCTTTTCTATAAAGGGTTATATATCTTGCTTGATATTCCTATCTTATCGCCCATAACAATAGTCAATATGAGGGTATAGGTCATAGCCTCATCTCGTTCGAATACCAATAACTATCGGTACGTGCAGATTACCCTAGCGGAACACATGGGCAAATAACCCCAAACACGATATGAAGCCAAAACCGAAAGTCATTTGGGCAGCCAGCCATCGAAGGCGATACATCACGTACTTGCAATTTGTTTGAGAGGGGGAAGGGGTGAGGCGTGAACACAGTAGAATGAGTAGAAGTTAAAACACCAGTATAAGCAGCTTACATGCTGGAATGGGAGCGATAAAAAATCATAGGACTTGCCAGCTGCATTTTCTTCCGTCATGCTGTAAAAACCCGTTTAGGCGATATGGGCTGACCCCAACCCTAAACATTTGTCAGACGTCGCAGAATGACCTTTGTATGGGTTGTTGACACTCTGCCTACCCCAGTAGGGATACAGGTGTGATAGTTTGTATGTATGTATATGTTTAACCAGCTAATACAAATCTTCCTACTACTATGCTACCTGGACACTGCAATGAACACAACAGTCCATAGGAGGAACACGAACAGCGCCATTTGTTATACTCACTCGCTAGGCGGCAGGCAACAATGCTCTTCCATTCACAAGATTTATCTCTTTCTAATTTAGTATACAAACGCCTCTATCTTTTTTCGACGTAGTCTGGCGATCTGCCTCTTATATGCCCATACCATTGAAGGCGATGCCGATGGGCTAACGGCCTGATACCAAGGGTAACGGTGTGATTCGAGGCGATGCCGATGGGCTAACAGCCTGACACCGACGGTAACGGTGTTATTGAGGCGATGCCGATGGGATAACAGCCTGACACCGACGGTAACGGTGTTATTGAGGCGATGCCGATGGGATAACAGCCTGACACCGTTAAACAATTTTTAATCTAAAATTTCTCTCAATTTTCAGGTGTCAGCCGAGGCAATAATATTAGGTGTTCCAGCATTTTGTATTTTTCACCCCTAAGAGGGTTAAATAGGGGATGGAAGTTTGTATGGAAATTCCGTCAATTTTGATGGCAGGATCTTCCAATTTTGTTTTTGGGCTAAAGATTAAAAAATAATGAACACGTGTTTCAGCGTTTTTGTATTAAGGGGGTTAAATAGGGGATGGAAGTTTGTATTGAAATTCCGTTAATTTTAAAGGTAGGAACAGCGCGGGAACTCAATCCCACGGGAAAACTCTTAGCTGCGGGTGAAACCGCGGGGCGGAAAGCTAGTCAGTTCATATACGTCCCTACCGAGGGGCACGAGCCTACCCTGGAATAGGACGATAAACGTACATAGTGAAACTTGGTAACTGAAAAAAAAAACCAACCTTCACACTAGTGGTTAAGGTAGGAAAATTAATTTCCCCACCTTAACACTGTTATGAACATGTGGATCATTAATTTGGGAATAAAATTAGATTTTATTCCACCTGGAATGAATAAAAGGCTCACTCCAAAGCCAAACTACATACATATAAAGTCACACCTTTATGCCTTACAGGGTAGGCAGAATGTGAAACACCTAATATTATTGCCTCGGCTGACACCTGAAAATTGAGAGAAATTTTAGATTAAAAATTGTTTAACGGTGTCAGGCTGTTATCCCATCGGCATCGCCTCAATAACACCGTTACCGTCGGTGTCAGGCTGTTATCCCATCGGCATCGCCTCAATAACACCGTTACCGTCGGTGTCAGGCTGTTAGCCATCGGCATCGCCTCGAATCACACCGTTACCCTTGGTATCAGGCCGTTAGCCCATCGGCATCGCCTCGAATCACACCGTTACCCTTGGTGTCAGGCTGTTAGCCCATCGGCATCGCCTCGAATCACACCGTTACCCTTGGTGTCAGGCTGTTAGCCCATCGGCATCGCCTCGAATCACAGGTGTCAGGCTGTTAGCCCATCGGCATCGCCTTGAATCACACTGTTACCTTGGTGTCAGGCTCTTAGCCCATCGGCATCGCCTCAGTCACACCGTTACCCTCAAATCCCTTTACTGACTTTTACAGTATGCCCGGGAGAAGCAGCTGGCATATTCTATGTTTTTCTATTGCTCCTAGTCCAGCATGGAAAATGGCTTTTTGGTACTCATCTGGTCCAGGCACTGTTAAAATTGGCAATACACTACAAGCTGCACTACTAGTAGTGCTTAAATAAATTTTAATCAAAGGATGCTATTATTTATTTTTCTGTGTGGATTGCAAAAAGTAGTGGATTAGTGATTAGTACCTTAGATTCTCTATGTAATGAATCTTGTCATGTCAAATTTAAAATATTATTCTAAAGACGACAGTTGTGAGATGAAAGGTGAACTTAACCAAGAAATTTTTATTTGGAATCGGCAGATATAATCTGCAGCAACGTGCTTTTTTTTGTGAATTGTTCTAGTATATTATTTACTGAACGGGCGCAAGCAAGCCATATTTATCTTTTTCTTCTTTGTAGTCTGAGGTGAAGCATTTAAGTGACGTATTCTTTTCTATAAAGGGTTATATATCTTGCTTGATATTCCTATCTTATCGCCCATAACAATAGTCAATATGAGGGTATAGGTCATAGCCTCATCTCGTTCGAATACCAATAACTATCGGTACGTGCAGATTACCCTAGCGGAACACATGGGCAAATAACCCCAAACACGATATGAAGCCAAAACCGAAAGTCATTTGGGCAGCCAGCCATCGAAGGCGATACATCACGTACTTGCAATTTGTTTGAGAGGGGGAAGGGGTGAGGCGTGAACACAGTAGAATGAGTAGAAGTTAAAACACCAGTATAAGCAGCTTACATGCTGGAATGGGAGCGATAAAAAATCATAGGACTTGCCAGCTGCATTTTCTTCCGTCATGCTGTAAAAACCCGTTTAGGCGATATGGGCTGACCCCAACCCTAAACATTTGTCAGACGTCGCAGAATGACCTTTGTATGGGTTGTTGACACTCTGCCTACCCCAGTAGGGATACAGGTGTGATAGTTTGTATGTATGTATATGTTTAACCAGCTAATACAAATCTTCCTACTACTATGCTACCTGGACACTGCAATGAACACAACAGTCCATAGGAGGAACACGAACAGCGCCATTTGTTATACTCACTCGCTAGGCGGCAGGCAACAATGCTCTTCCATTCACAAGATTTATCTCTTTCTAATTTAGTATACAAACGCCTCTATCTTTTTTCGACGTAGTCGGAAGATCGCCTTCAATG
>JARACY010002626.1:0-40842 GCA_029255725.1 Scrobipalpa atriplicella
CATGAAAAAAATCACTTCCCCGAGTAATGAAAACTTGAGCTGATGCGCTCGAGACGAGAGGTACTCGCCCCGTCGGACGGATATTACGGCAATATATTTCAATTACACATAAGAAAAAGAACAAGTCGTTTGAAGTAGCTGAAAGGCCAGATTACAGTCGTGGAGGAAATAATAAGGAAGACTCCGCTAACGAGCCAGGGACGCAACTTTTAGAAAAGAAAACGTGTGGGGGAAGACGGCAACCACTTGAGTTGAGAGTGATTAAACTCATATTATACCCGCAGGTAGGAATAGGAACCGACCTGTCTCGTTAATTTTTACCATAGACATCGCTTCCCTAAGTCCCTCCCTGAATATTGTGTACAGGATAGTTTTTAATAAGGAACATCGGATAATAGATTTGCTTCTACTGACGTCCATTTTATTAAAAGTAAATCTTTACAAGTTTTTTTCTAAAGCTTTATTGCTTTTTTTCTGTTTTAATTTAACGTGTTAATCTAGGGGTGAGGGATAAATTTGACCCTTAATAAAGGTATGAAATAACATTCCAGCAGGTTTGTATAGGCGCTAAGTTAGAGCGGTCATGGGGCGAAGATTTGTGCGATTCAATGGAATTTAATTACGTTGCGCGCGGGCAGCGTAACGGTGCAAAAATATTTATGTTTATTGTCGGCCTAATGCCTCGATGTGACCGCACACGGCCCGTGGGGGATGGCCTGTGTCAAAATTAACGCGGTCCCTCTACTGGGACAATTGATTTTGATCGAATGAACTGCGTAAAAACTTTATAGAAGTAAAGGAAGATTAAGAGTATTTTCTAACCATGGGCAGATATTTTTCTACTATCTTATTAAGTCAAACGTTAACGTGACCTTCGCATCATACATAGATCTTCTAATGCCTCTATGTGACCGCGCGGCGCTTGGGGGACGACCTGCGTCAAAATTAACGCGGTCAAATTGATTGAATAAACTGCGTGAAAACCCGTAGATCGTAGAGATCTATGGAGAGTAACTATTCTAACCTCGGGCAGACTTTTACTATTTAGTCTGTAGTTTTTTTTTAGATGTTTCTGGGAGAGTTTGTGTATCACTAGCAACTAGAACCAATGACGGGTTAACTGCCCTCCGGAGCATTTTAATCATTTTACTGTCATACATCATAAATAACATAACAAAGGCTCATATCGTAAGGGATCTAAAGATTGAGATCAATATTAAGTATGAATTTGACAGGACATTTCGTACAAAAATGTCATTTCTGATACGAACTCAAACTGGCTGTCGCTCTTGAGACCTGATTATTAATACGGGCCTTAGACTATTATGTGATCGAGCCTGCCTGCATTGTTTCACGCGAAAAGTATTAAAAGTTTATGGAAATGGAAACTATTTTCACAGCTATAACTATAGTTTATGGATTAACGTGCGTACCGTAATAGCATTATAATAGTTAGTGCAGGTGGTCATATTCGTTTTACTGCAAAGGTGCCCTAATAAAAAGGTAGCGTTCGGTTCTTAGCGACGCGATCGCGACAAAGGTCGCTTGTCGCACAGCGACCACTAGCATGCGAAACTCTTCGACCCGAGACACTTTCAACTCATAACTAAAACCAGGGATCATCGAGTCGATCGCCTCGAAACCCACACGACAAGAAGAAGACTAATCTCGCTGTTGTTGAATTTCGCTACAGGCTTATTGTAATTATTTTTATGATTCAACACTGTTTCAAGAGCGACCAATACGTTGCGCGACAGTCCTTTAGTATTGAAGCTGCATCAGTCTTTATTTCATTCATTACTTACTTACAAAGTAGTAGTAGATCGCGGTCGCCCGTCTCGGTCGCTTGTCGCGGTCGCTAAGAACCGAATGCTAACATAAAATCGAACGTGCGTCGTGAAGTTCATATATTTATTTTGAGCGTCACCAATTACGGTCATTCGGGAGCGAGCGTGATGTTTCCAGTCCATTTCTCCTAATAGCTCTGCTTTTATAACCGAAGCGTAATGAAACTCGTTTAAATATCACAAAAGTGGTTGGATTACGACAGCCAAGCACTTTATACAGCTTAATTACTGCCCTCGAATGAAATAATTGGGAACTTGGGGATTACAGCCGGACTTTACAGCCAAATTACAGATTTTAGGGCTTTTAAGATTTGAGTCTATCGAGGAGCAGTTTTATAACTTTTAAATGATCTTACACAGTCTCAAATTATTAATTCATGAAGTCTCATTTGATGTGGATTTTTTTACATTAGATCTTTCGGTGTTAATGTTGACGCAATTTGCTTTTTACCCGACTGCCCGCAACGCAAAGGAGGGTAATGTGTTTATTTACTGCGGAGTCGCATTCTTCTCTGTTGGGATTAAAACAAAAATATACGCACACACGCTTATTAGGTACTGAATTGGTGTATGATTCGCTTATTTGCCACTATTTTGTATTTTGGCTGTGAAGCCAAAAAGTTCCGTGAGGAAGACCAGCGCCACAAGCAACTTACAATACAATACAATACAATACAAAATACTTTATTGCACAAAGAAACACAAATACATACAACAGAAAAGAAAGGAACAAAACAGTACAATATAGGCGGCCTTATTGCTAAAGAAGCAATTTCTACCAGGCAACCTTAGGGTGTTAGGATAGTACATAGCAGAAAGCGGGATAGTGCAAAGTAATTTTATAACTAAGTTTATAACAACTAACAACTTACCGTGCTGCTGCTTGTAACATAAGGTTATGTGAAGACAATTTTTAGACATAATACAGTCTGTATTAATTGTAATTTCATATGAACAATTCGTGATGTGTCTAAAATAAACTTATTTCTATTCGATTGTAGGAAAATAAGATATCAACAAAATTTCAGTCCCACGCTGGGCGCCAATGTATTCAATGAAATCAACGCAACATTTTAGTTAATCCATATTCATCGCTACACAATTTGAATACCGTTATATGTGCTCGACTACGGTGACTGTTTAAATTTCGAATGTGAGAACGAAAACAATGGGTACGCCGGTCCGGTGGACGAAAGTCCCAATAAGCCGTTTGGAAACAGTTGGCGTCGATTCGAACGAGTAAGTCCATACATTTCAATTTCTGGCACGGGAGGAAAAAAAAGGACCACAGCATAGACGAAATTATTTTATTCACAATTTAGGCTTGTATTTATGAAGCGATCTTGAGATTGAAAGCGTAAAGAAGTCACGTGTAGTAAAGAAGAGCTGAACCAGGCGACTGATAACGCGATAGCATACATTTGGTAATAAATTTTTGGACTCATTAACACGAAGAAGAAGAAGAAGATTGAAAGCAATATTAAATATGGATTTTACAGGCTGTTTTGTACTGAAATGACATTTCTGATACGAACTTAACCTCGCTGTCAGTCTCAAGCTCAAGAGCTGATTATTACACGAGCCTTAGTCGATAGTGTCGATACTCCGTCAAATTACGACTTATTTATTCATAATTTTTTTAATTGACAGGGTTACATGTATGACAAAAAATACTGGTAGTTAAGTCGTGTGCTCATTTGAATCGACACCAGTGGACGTGGACATCATCGTGTTGTTCGTCAACTGAATGGGAACAAATGAGTTCGTGATTTAGCATCGCATCGGAATATCAGATCATGGAATCAATTGCTTTAATGGATCTAGCTGTTTATGAGTAAGAGTATGTTTTATTTAAAGTCACGGCTCTATCTCTTACCGGGCAGGTAGAGACTTCTTGGCCGTATTTAAAAAATCGTCTTATTTGCTATATTTATGACTGTGATGGATGACCTAATGAGACGACAGTCCATTACATAAATAAAATTATAATAATAGAACATTGATAGGGCAGGTGCCATAGTCCTTTCCATATTCCAATTACCCAGTCCACTATCACTTCAACCCAATAACCTGGTTCCTTTGCTTCCACTTTCCTCTATAGTCCTACACTACCCGGGGATTGTCCCTGGGTGTGCTTCTATAGTGCATACAGGGATAACCGCCGGCTAGTATCATATTACTCATATTAAAGTTGTTTAAAAGGGCCTCTACGTGTTGGCTTTGGCCCCACGCACGCCTCCCAAAAGTCCGGGACTCTATAGTCCCGAGATAATGGTAAAACATACATAATTTTCGGTGATGGCGGCCAATCTCCCAGAGATAGGCCAACTGCGCAGGACTAGATTTTACTGAAATACCCAAAAATACTTACTACCCAAATAATTTGACTGACGTTACAATAAGCCCGCGAAAAAAAACTGTTGTTTTTTTTATCGCTCTAAGTGTAGCTCAAAAATTACGTATGGAACTTCTTGTACAAAAACCATCAATCAGAAAATGTGTCGTGTGGTATGTTATTTAATTACTAACTACTTAAAAGCTCGTAACTTTATACATTTGGTAAGACATAAATGCCGATAAGTATGTAATTGATATAAACGACGTAAACACTTACAAAGTTTGGTCAGACATAACATAACTATTATTTCTATTTGTGGCTTCATAAATTCTTACGAACTTAGTTTCTTTTTTCTTTTATACAGGTTAAAAGGTGACCAACAAAGATAGGTACCGCGGCAAAGGGGTCTGTCTAAGGTAAGGACGTCTACCATCTACGTTTCTCTCTTCTTAAAAAAATATCAGTCACTAGCAAAAAAGACATCCTACGTGACCGTTTCTTTCGCTGTTTACGTAATAAATAGAGTGTAGGAAAAATTTGAGGCGGAGTGACCTAATTACGGCTCCGTCGAATCAGCCGGTGGTAATTGAATGAGCGCTTCTGATTAGCCGTGTGAGCACCAGTTCCCGGCCGGCCGAGAACTGACGCCTGCCAACCTTGATGAATTATGCTCACGAGATCTGCTGCTCTTGAGATAAATCCCTAATCCAACCCTAGGTCAGTAGGACGTGATGATTAGTACAAAGCGCTTCGTGGTCAAGTGGTCTGTCTTGGATTCCCGATGCGGAGGTTGTAGATACGATTTCCATGGGTGATCACAAAGTTGGTAATTATTTGTCAATTTATCACTTTGTGTGTTTTTTACCAGTTAGAACAATGCAGGGATTCTCTTGATTGTCTGTCAAGAAAAAGGATTCTGTGATTTGGAGATCTTTGATATTACTGTTTGTAATAGTGAAATAATTGCTGTGAGGTTCACGATAAAGAAATTAAATTAAATTAAATAGTACTTAGTTGTGCTACTAGGCGGACTTAAATCTCTGACACCCGGGTCCACGTGGCCGCACGTCGAATCGAAATACCCTTTAGATAAAAATAAGAAGAAGCCCGGTGTAAATCCCTAACCCAATCCGGTAGCACACATGATGATTAGTTTTAGTGCTCACAAGAGAAACACTACGAAGTTGTTCTCCTACCAGCAAACTGATTAATTCTCGGCCACTGGACGAAAACCTGAAATATTAGCTCGCCAGATATGAGATTGCTAATTCCGCTAATGCTTTGGACAAATATATGTTGGAAGGTTTTCGCTGTGCCAACGAGTTGCATTGAAATGAATTTGTGCAACTATTTTGCTGGCGCGATCTGGGCCAAAACACACCAGCGTCACTTTCCGCGGCGGAAAGTTCCGTCAACACGCTGACAATGCTTTTTGCATTGCCTAAAACACACCTGCGTCATCTTCCGCGCTCCGTCGAGCGGAACCGAACTCTCCGCGCGACGGAAAGTACCACGCTATGTGCGCGCGCAACATAGGTATTCTTTTAAAATATCCAGTGACGCGTAGAGGGAAAAAGAATGGACTCGGCATAAACCTCATACTTAGTTACTAACATATCCGCGTCTCTTTTTAACTTATGAGAGTAATCCTTTATAAAAAAGGACAACATTAGTTTTATCGAGTTTTATCATTACAGACTATTTATAATTGTCCTTTTTTCATTAGTTCTCCCATACGTATAGGAAGGCAAGGAGCTTTGGCCATGCAGCCTTATCTGAAAATCATTACCTATTTTCATTTGTAGTCATGGATTTTCATGAAAAAAATGAATCGTTCAGTGTCGTCGGATTTATTTTGCTAAATAGACCGTGTTCTGGAATAATAGTACTTGTATTTTATTTTATTTTCACGATTAATTAAAAAACCGGCCAAGTGCGAGTCGGACTCGCGCACGAAAGGGTCCTTAACATCATTTATGAAAATGGCAACAAAATCATATCCGTTTCCCGACTCGCACTTGACCAGTTTTTAGTATTTGTTGTTATAGCAACAATATAAATAAATCATCTGTATAAATTCAACTATCTAACTATCACGATTCATGAGAAACAGCCTCCAAAACATTATCTACAAAAACGAGCAAAAAAGTCATTTTTTGTATAGGAGTTTTTATTATTTGTTGTTATAGCAGCGGCAACAGAAATACATTATCTGCAAAAAATTTCAAGTCTCTAGCTGTCACGGTTCATGAGATACAGCCTGGTGACAGACGGACAGACGGACAGACAGACAGACAGCGAAGTCTCAGTAATAAGGTCCCGTTTTTACCCTTTGGGTACGGAACCCTAGAAACCAGCTAATTCTGGAATAAAATCAAAATGGACTGCAAGTAAAAATGCGAAAGAAACGAAACGCATGGCCTGTGTTTCTATTAGAAACTCGTGCTGGAAACCTCGTTTCACTTGTTATTATGACTCTACTCTTTGCTTTTTACTTCTTTTTGTCCAAAGAGCAGAGTAAATATTTTTGTCAAGATGACAATATGCCATAATCGTTGTCTGCTTGTCTGTATTGTCATGTAATGTATTTTTAACATTTTTATTCAAATTGGGTCAAAATCTTGGAAAATACCGCGCAAGCCTGTGTTGCCAAGAAGTGGCCAATAGCAGTCGCAAGGAGCAAAGGCAAAAATATTGTTGGCCGAGTTGCCCAAGTAAAAAGTGGTACCTACTATTGCTTACTATTGCAAGCCAGAATATCACCAAAAGCTTAGCAAGGTGTGTACGTCTCCAGGTGCGAGACGTGGACCATACTAAAAAGACACAATAATGCCTAGAAGCCTTTAAAATGTGGTGTTGGCACAGAATGGAGAGGAAATAAATGAAGACAAACAAAGAAGTACTGCAAATAGTAAAGGGGACGACCTTCCACCTTCTCGTCTTCCGTCTCGATCACCAATCTGGTCAGATAAACGCCTGGAGACCTGCTACGACGTAAAGTCAGAATGGCGAATGGCCTGGAGGAACTTCGAGCATCCACAGAAAAACCTGGTTCTGGATCCTAACAAGAAGCCATGCTCTTACATTAATTATGATGATACAACAGTATTGTTATTTTGCAATTAGGTTGCTGCTATAATACACAGTGTGATGATAATTTTTTAGAGTAGGTATTAATAAATAACAATGATAATAATAAAAATTTGTTTTTTTTTTTCAAGCAACTAGGCCCATTTCAAAGTCAATACAATACTATACAATATAAACTTATATCTATTATACAATACTATAAATACATTACAAATGGATAAGGAAATTTTTCATTCAGCAGCGAGGGTAAATTACTGGTACGCTTTTCTACTCCACTTTGACCGGTCTTCGGCAATCGCTGGTGTGAGATAATTCTCATCCATATCCGCTTTTCGACGTCTAGCCAGCGCTTATTCGATCTGCTGCGTGATCTAGGGCCTTGGACAGGTATCGTACCGTAAAAGACGACTTTCCTGCAGCTTATCCCATGCTTATCCCCTACGTCGTGGAATTTGAGGCTGTAATGGACGTGGTAACGAATGCGATCGAATCTCGTAACGCTACGCATCCTTCGCAACATTTGCATATTGTTTTACAAGACCGTTAGGTACTGGTGTGATGATGAACAACAAATAATAATAAAAAATACTGAAAACTTTTATCACTTTTATCAGGATTGGTTCTGTCTGTACAACAAAGCATAATTTTGAAACTCCACTCTTGGATGGATGCACTCCAAATGTGTACCTTTTTCTGAGGACTCTGTAATTTCCAGTAACTCCAGAAAATTAATATTTTCCAAAAAGTTCATCATGTCATAAGTCACAACACAAATGTGACAACATCAAAGAAGAAGCCATTTTGATGTCATTTAGCGCGTAACAAGACGCCGCGGAAGGTTCGGTTGGTGTGTTGTATACGACGGAAGGTTCGGCGACCGAAGATTCCGACGCGGAACGCGACGCTGGTGTGTTTTAGCCCTAAAATGTGCGGACATGTCGGCTCGAGTTTTATTACGTACGACAGGTGTTAGCACCTACAAAGAACTTTTTATGTATTGTCAGAACAAATATTAATGTTTTATTACATTGTTGAGTTTAAACAAACATAGTCTACCGGTACCGGTGGTTCCGGAAATACTACAGGTATTTCAGTAAGCAT
Organism: Scrobipalpa atriplicella; assembly: GCA_029255725.1. Classification (NCBI taxonomy): domain Eukaryota; kingdom Metazoa; phylum Arthropoda; class Insecta; order Lepidoptera; family Gelechiidae; genus Scrobipalpa; species Scrobipalpa atriplicella. The sequence continues at coordinate 8,377 of JARACY010002626.1, forward strand.
TAAATATTCTTTGTGAAAACATTTTAAACTTTTGGTAGAGACGCTCAACCCGATAGTTGGATAGAATGACATAAGAAGATTACATTATCCACTCAAAAATATGGTTGAATTAGTCCATGCTCGCGAGCTAGGTTTAGTACCTAGCTCTACCACCCAAAAGATGGCAGCACTTAGTGTCGGCGCTCGCGCTCGCTCCCAACCTCATGCACAAGGCAGTCCATTAATTTATCGAAAGGATTAACATAAACAAATCATCATTGAAAAGCAACAGAAAATCGCAAAAACACTATTCCACGAGCTAGGTTTGGTAACTCTACCGCCCAATAGATAGCAGCACCCCCACGCACAAGTGCAGTCCATTCATTTGCCGGATGGATTAATTTCCGCCGTGAGATCGCTCCGAAGGGAAATGCGATTGGAACAAAGTGTACGCGACTGAGCCCCTCCCGCCAGATATTTCATTTTATACCCATTTATCTCGAAAGGGTTAAAAGCTATTGAGTTTTATCAACTCCTATTCAATCAAATTAATTTGGTTTCAATTAGTGTTTTCATTCGAGGCGGTAAGTCACGTTTGTTGTATTATTAAAAGTAACAAAATAATATTAAGTTCATTTGAAAAATTAAACGAATATAAAATCTAACGGGATAGGCAGCGTGTCAGGGGCCGAATAAAAAGTTTTCGCAGCATCTGACTTTTAAAGGAAATTTCTGATGGTTTTAATTGTGGTAGTAATGATCATCAGCCCATTGCGTTACAGTATACTTGGGATGGGAAGCAGTTCTATCGCTTCAGCCCAGTTAAATCACGTGGCATCACGTAGGCATTAGGCATATATTATTTATTATAAAAAGTAACAAAATGTAGAGTTAAGTAGATAAAAGAACTGCAGTAATGAGTTGCAGGCGCAGGCGTTGGCTCTGTATTATCCGTTGAGATTTACTCCACTACTTGGTCGGCGCTTTGCCAACGCACCATCATTATTAGCAGTCTTTTCTATTTTCCTTAGATACTGGGATTTTCTCCTTTGGCTAACGACGACGTTTTCTCTTCTACTTCTACCGTACTTGAACGGCTGGTATTCACTACTATCTCTTTTAAAGTGTCGATGCGATATTTATGGTCTTTTACTATACTATACCTTTGTAGTCTCCAAACGCTTAACCGTTCGCACAGAAAAAAGTTCGCTACAGCGAACGTCCCGTGGCCAGGCAGTTACAATGTACATAGGCAGTTACAACTTACATACATACATACTATCACGCCTGTATCCCTAATGGGGTAGGCAGCGCGTCAACGACCCAAACAAAGGTCGTTCCGCCAAGTCTGACAAGTTTTGAGGAATGTTTAAGATAGATCCGTTTTTCATTAGTGACAGGTTGTAAACTCATCGCCTAAATTACACTGGTTTTTACAGCATGCCCGGGAGGATATGCAGCTGGCACATTCTTTGTTTTTCTATCGCTCCCAGTCCAGCGTGGAAGCAGTTACAATGTAATGTTGTTAAAATCTCGTTGTTATCGGACGGCTATTCGGCGCACTAAAGTAAAATTTTGCCAAGTTGCTTCGATTTTTAAATTGATGTGCTCGACTTTATGGTGCCTTTTACGATGGCCTCTCGGTCAAACACGCGACTAAGGTTTACGATACTCACGCAGAGTTTATAATGGTAACTAAAATAAAGGTTATACAATACAAAGGGAAATCGCAATAAATTTCCTTTTTATTTGCATGTTATTAACATTCTCAAGAATCATCGGAGGGGAATATTAAACAAACCACTGTTATTGTGATTATTCGTGTAGAGCTTCTTTAATGGACTAAGTTGGGAAAGTATTTACGCAAGAACGTCTATTTGAATGGTGGAGACATAATTTGTGGACAAAGTTGTACATGTAATGTTTCGGGGGATGGTGTCGACGAACCAACTGGATTTAATTAAACAGTCGGTCGTTGGTCGTTGCCAGATCTTAAAGTTTTGTGGCGGTTTTGTTCAGTTTTCTTCTACTTAATTTCGTGCCGATTGAAAGGATTCGAATAGTCCATAATGTTCTAGAATATTTCACAACATTCGAGATTCTTCCGGGGTGTTTCCAAACGTTTGAACCCACGACAAATCTTGCTTTATTTACCCGTGCCAGTAGGTAGCTCCACATCTACCTACAAAAATGCGTCGGATGGCCCACAAAGTTACAGAAGAATATTCCCCAATATCAAAAAATTTCAACCGTCAAAGTCACTTATACCAGCAAACCATCTGATTAGGTTTGTATAACAAACGACCGGGACTTAAGCTATAACCATATATCTAATTTTTTTTTGAAAATTATAGGCACAGATAATTAGGTGTTTTAGTTTTAATTGTCATAAATTAAGAACAATGTGCTGTGCTTTAAAAATTTAACCCGGCCACGATCTCCAAATCGAAAGTCTAAGGCTCATACATAGCACAGATGGACGACTAGCTAATAGAGACAAGTACATCAATAATGTTTTCCTGTAGCTGGATTTTTCATAAAATATAGGTGTATCCTTCCGGCGGCGGGATGCGAGTATGTTTAATACATCCGTCACATGACGCGGGTGGAATACCGATGAGCACGACTGCTGCATGTCTACCGGAACTTTATGTTTCGGCAAATTGGCGAAGGCGACTAATATTGTAATGGTAAGTTATAACACTCGTCGTGTTTTGAGATCAGACTCTTCTGAAATACAGGCTTTTCTACAGACTACTTCATGCTATTCAGATTACTTCCATGCTGGACTGGGAGTGATAGAAAAACATAGAATGTGCCAGCTGCATCTCCTCTCGGGCATGCTGTAAAAATCAGCTAAGGGATTCGAGGGTTTCAGAATTGTAATTTAGGCGATGGGCTGACAACCTGTCACTATAGCAATATACAGATCTATCTGGAATAACCTCAAAACTTATCAGACGTGGCGGAACGACCTTTGATTAGGTTGTTTACGCTCTGCCTACCCCATTAGGGATAAAGAGAGTCACCCACATAAAAACCTTCGAGTCTACATTCCTGAAATGAATTTTTTATCGTCTGCTTGTACCAAATAATGCTGTATAAACAACGCCTAAATATTCAAATTTATAAACAGCAAAAAAGACACTAAGCATAAAATTTAAAATTATCATATTGATCTGAACGTCGTCCCAGGAGATGCATTGGACACGGTGTGTTCGCTGAAATCCGGCATACGGCAGATAGATGGCACTTTTAGTGCAGATGGAGTCTGCCCCTCGAGTGCCTTTCGATCCACGCCGTTGAACAAGTGCCAATGAGAGCCAATCTCCAGTAAAATTGCTAAAAATAAGGTAACTTTTTAGCAAAAAACAAAAACAGCCAACGGAAATCTTAACAAGAATATTCGTTCTTGTCGGTGGTTCTATCAGTCCATTATTGCCTAGAGTACCTCAACAAAAGCTACTGAACCATGGCCACCATCACGTAGTATGGAAAAGGTTCAGTCTAACTATACATACATGCAAGCCTATGTTACGGAATTTGAGTTTAAATCAGGAAAAATATTTATACAATGTATATTAATAGATATTGGTTTTATAAATTACTTACCTAATAATAATTTAAATTACTATTTACAATACATCAAATAACAATCACAATACCACAACTTCTTCAAAATTTTGTTCTTGACTTGCATCCAACTTGTTTGTATAGGTATGTTGTACGTTCTGAAACATTTAAAAATGTCATAAGATAAAATAAAATTTATGTAAATAAAAAGAAATAGGACGTACTATAAATACGTGACTATGTTTAACTATTAATTTGTCAAATAAATATTTTATGTCGTAATCATAATACATGTAAGAGACCCTTTCATAAAACATATTTGATATTAGTTAACCTACCTCAGCATAATTCAAAGAACTGCTCTTTTGCTCCTCGTGTCTACGTGCAGTTTTTTCTATGGAGTCAGCACCAGCACCGTGATCACCAACTTCATCACCACCACCGTCAATATTAGCACCATCAGCATCAGCTCGGTCAAAACGTCTTCGTTCTTCCATTGGTTCCAGCATTTGAGGAGTAGTGTACGCCTTGGTCTGGGCCACGTTGTACTTGTCTTCGTAGTAGGAAACCAGCTTCAGCATGAGGATGTCTCGTATGGCTTCCGTTTGACTCGCTTGTAGATTGTGCTGAAAAATATACTTACGTAGTTAATTTAGAAGGTACGTTAACCCCTGCTGAAACTTCTGCATGTTTCAAACTTTAGAAGTTTTTATATGTGTGTAATTTGAAACAATTTTAACGTAGGTACTATTTAAATTTGAGGAAACATCGATATACGTAGATAATGAAAGAAATAAAGATATAATGATATGATATGATAAATGATAATTCGTAGCAAGTAAGCTATTATGGTGGGATATAAATTCAATATGAAAAAGAAACTCACATTGTTATATCTGCGGTTTGGAATTTTCTGAGTTAACCTACTGAGCGTTTTATGAACAGGTCTTGATAAATTTTTCTTACGTTCAGGCTGGAACACCATTGAATCTAAACTCTTCACAAAACTCATGAAGTCCGGAGGCAGTGCCTCGCTACCATCCTGAAAAAAAAAATCATCGCAAGGTTATCCTTTTTCTTTTATCATAGTGGTTGTGGCCTCTGTGGTCTGGAGTTTTCAAAATCGTTCGTCGACTTAGCTCGAGTAGAATACCTACTCGAAAAAAGAATTTATGCTACGTAGTTTCTTTCTTTAATTTTTTTACCTTTTTAGAAATTAGGTACATATAATAACTAGATTTCTGCTACGTAGTTTCTTTCTTTTTTTCATTCCTTTTAAGAAATTAGGTACAAAAAAAAGTTTTCTTTACACACTGACCTTGTTTTGATGTTTATTTCCATTTGTTTTTGATATTACCGCAATAAAAAAGATTACGAAGCCCCAACACCGCCTCGAATGAATCATGTAAACTACTGAAATATATCGCGCCTCATGAAAGTTCTTGTTACACACCCATAATTGAAGCAAGGTAAATGATGTTTTATCTGAAACTGTGACCTGTGACCTTTTCAAAATAATAACCTAAATTAGATATTAGTAGCTATAGTAACTCTAAACTTTGACTTCCCACACAGATTGTTCCTGTACCGAAATCTGAGAGTGTGAGAAGATCTTCTGTTTGTTTTTCAGGAAGAAACACAAAGGGCCATTAAAACCTATCGGTTACTAAGTAGTTGTACTTCGTGAGTGAATGAGATTGGTTAGTGCAGGTGCAGTGGGTTCGCTGGCCAAGTCCGAGTGGCTCGGCTGGCACGGCCGCGGCTCCACGTCTAGATTTATTGGTTCAATTACCCTGCCCTGTTCGCAGCCGCCTTGCCCGAGCGCAGTCGCCAACAACTAAATTGTGCTCAGGTTGCAATCCTTCTCGCCAGCCCTCTCTATAGCGCGTTATATTTAGAACGCGATAACCTACTACGACTGTAGGTAGAGTAGTAATCACGGGATTGAACATACTTATTACCTATTTATCTTTTAGGGTGCGTTCACATTGCGGTCGGTAGCGGGTAGCGGACGTGTCGACCGCAGCCGCCTGTCGATACAACTTGCCAACTTGAAATTTGTGGCTGCGGGTTGGCGCTTCGAAGCTGGCTGTACTGGACAGCTATTTCTTCTATGTAGTCCAACATAATATAAATTAACAAATCATGAACCAGTACCCTCGTTCAATCCCCTAGATTAGGTAGCCAACCCCGTGAAATATACGGGAAAAGGTTAGGGAGATGATAATGATAACACACAGATGAGAGGGATTAAAATCTCAAAACCTTAATTACACCTGGGACAAGCCGGAATAGAATATTCTAAAACATTTTTTTTCTTTAGGAATTTTCATAGCTAAAGTATTCCATCCAATCCGGCAATGATGTCAAGAAAAGCACTATCAAAATATGAACTATTTATTTCTGTTTACGATACGATATGTCAAAGAATAATGTAGTACTGAAAAATACATAAATACTATATGACATAGAATAACGAGAATTTTGTGCCGTGCAACACCTGAACCCAATTTAAACTACAAACCATTCATTTTAGTAGGTATAGGGGTGGCCCAACTTTTCAAGTATGTGGTCTACATTTAAATTCACCATCGCCTACTTAATTTTAGTAGGTACATTTTGGAAATAGGTACCTACACACTATAGAAATAAAAATATTTCTTAATCGTAATTATACCTATCGTATTAGCATCCGGTTACTGTGAATTCCTATTCTGATTTTTCTCCAACTAAACGCTTTCTTTACCACCAAAATAGTCATTCGTCAATGGGATAAAAATAAACGAGAAAAAGCTTTTTTGTTGACACAACCTATACGTTATATTATATCAGTATACCTACACCAACACCATCTTTACAAAAACGGACTTTTCTCTTCTTTTGTTTTTACTTACGTTCCCGTACAAAAAGTATCGCATAAATAAGCATCATCGGTCCCACTTTAGCTGGATATCTTCCGATCTGAGGCTTATCTTTTTGCAGCGCGGTTTAAGAATGGCGGCTCAGTGGCGGAGATCGCGACGCTAATATTTTATTCATTGTGATTTGCACCTCTCCGCCGCTGTGTGTGTATTGTACGCAATGTGTACTGTCATTACTTTTGGGGTAACAGTTTATGGGAGTTTCTTTTTACGAATATGTCGCATTCTCTTTTATGATATTTGAGGTAAAACGTACGTATACTTAACCTTTACTTGACTTAGAAACTTTTTACTGCAAAAAGAGCATTATAGAGAAAGTTTGTACTACCTACCTAAGTACCTAATCTTGTGAAGGAAATACTCTCTCGTTTATAAGTAAAATATATATAACACGTATAAGGGACAGCGTACCGACTGAGCAACCCCTTTCAGTTTTCGGTACGCTGTCCCTTACACCCGATATAAATGTCGGAAAGGCGGATAATCGGCTGAACTCATAACTAGTCTAGCCTAAAGGTTTAGTGTCAGTCCAGTGAGTGAAGAGCTTCGGTATATATTATTCAGCGGCGGGGCACGATTGGGCAGTTCCAATATGCTCCAAAATCTCAAAAAATAATTTCTATACTCGGTTTTAGTTCTTATAAAAAATATTTATTATCACCTATTTGAATTTGGAATGCCGTAGAAATGCGGTACTGATACCTATTTTTTTAAAAAACTTAAAAATAAATGAAGTGGTGCGGTGAAATAAAACATGGAGCAGGGCCGACGACGCACGGACGAGGACGTTGTACTTTATAGTTCCAATTCCACTGTACACAAAATTTAAAGGAGGTATCTATAATCTAGGCACCTAGACCTACCTATTTTAATTTGGAATGCCGTTTTATTCGGTGCTGATTACTTAAAAAAATACTGAATGATAAATACTGCGGCGGAATAAAACATGGAGCACGGTGTCTGTAGTAAAACGGCGTGCGGACGCGGGCCGCGCTAAGTGGTGCGGCGACGATAATACGTCAAACCGCCGGCTGCGGTGCCGCTGCGGTGCCGGCCGTGCGCCGTCCGTGCGCCGTCCGACGGCCCAAATTAATAGCACTATACGTCGGTAAGCTATCCTAAAGTGACAGAACCAAACTAAAATAAATTAAGTTGCGTCTACAATAGAATCGCCCCATTGTCTTCACTTCTCGCTTATAATATGACTGAACATATTTTAAACAAACTCTTAAGCTTCATTTTCTTCAGAATTACACCTCCCTTACTCCCTATAAATGGATTGCAGGCTTATTTCAGTGATTAACCTCGGCATCTGTGGAACACCAATTAGTGGATACAATCAACTGTGCAACGGATTAGCTGCACTCTAACAATTATCTCTTTATAGTTGTGTTCAGTTATTTTATATTGTTCAGTGTTGACAATGGGGATTCAAAATAAGTTTAATACATTTAATACTGTTAGAAATTCAGATGCGCTTAAATCACTAAATCTTTGCTTAAATTGGCATATGTAATTTTGTATCATGCATGAGGGACCAGAAAGGGACGGCAATAATTTTTGTTGTGATTTAATTAAGTTTTATCCTCACCGAATAAATGGCACGGAAAACTCTATTTTACAAATTCATACATACATACATATAATCACGCTTTTATCCCTAATGGGATAGGCAGAGCAAAAACGACCTAAACAAAGTTCGTTTCGCCACGTTTGACAAGTTTTGAGGGTTATTAAAGATGATTGCGTATATTGCTATAGTGACGGGTTGTCAGCCCATCGCCTAAATTGCAATACACAGAAACCCTCGAATCCCTTTTACAAATTAAGTATAAATTAAATATATTTTTTCTGCTACTGAATTTGCAAGTCGTATATAATTATAGATAACAAAAAAATATACTAGATACATATTTATTAACTGTATTTGACATTATAACATAAATATTTATTTTTATCTAGAATTGTTAAAGTTTGATCCCTTCAATAAATATTTAAACACATTTAGTTTCAATATTAGTAAATATCTTATAGTAAAGATCTTACGGGCTAGCTATAATAATTAGTAAATATACGATAAAGTTTGTATTTCGAGGACTTGCAGGTGTGTATTCAGTTAAAGAAAGTTTTTTAATAGAGCAGGCATAAATTATAGGTATTATGTGCAGGGCTGTCACAAATATGTACACATTTAATTGTTCTTGGATATTAACATAGCAGGCCGCAATGAATCTAATTTCGTGTGAAGCAGAGAGACAGGCACAAAATATCTCGTACAGGGCTATCACACACATGTCACACATTGTTGGGGACTGTCTCAGATATTAGCGTTACAATCAATCACCGCGTGCCCGTGACATGGCCGTAATTAGGAGACTACTGAGTTGCAACCCTATTCTATGTATTCTGTGATTTGATAACCTGCAGGACATTATTATTCTCTTGACTGCTAACACTTCACTTAACTGTATTTTTTATCAATAGTTTGGGAAGACCCTAAAGCCTGTAGCAAAGTTTTTACTAACACAGTCATGTTTGACAAAAAGTCGAAAATTTTAATGTAAGGAAAAGTGTTAATTATAAGTAAATATCGAGTTTGGGGACGTCGGTAAAAAGTGTGTTTGGTCTAACGTTTCTTTTGTCAAGATTGTATTTCGTCAAGAGCTATTTCAGTCAAAGTTGCATTTCGTCAAACTTTGTTTTGTCAGTTGTTAATAAAGATATCTTATTTATTATTATTACTGGACTTTTTTTACATGTGTTAAAAATAAACCTTACCCAGATTGTCTTCGAAGCATAAGATTATTCTGTATGGTAGGTAAATACTACACTTATAAAAGCGTCTATCGAAATATTTATTTGCTTTGATACAGTGTCAATATTATGTAACAAACTAAAAACTCTATACTGGCGGACGTAGACACAAATCAGTGGGTGAATTTTAAATTGGTTAAATAACACGACACTCAGCTTCAATATTGAACTACAGATTATTTCATTTAACATGATTTTGTCCAAAAACACGCCATGTTTTAAACACTATTCCTAACGACAAAGAACACACTGAAAAAGTCTGAAAGCAAATAACTGAATTTATGCATTTTATTCAATTACCTTTGAGAGGCGAGTGTAAATCCACAGAGTCTCACTACATCACGTCGAGAGCCGTCTAATGTGTGTCCTGAATAACGACGCGACAGCAGACGGCAGAGGGCGGCGCGCCGGGTCACGGCGAGCGCCCTTTGGCTGTTTTTCCACTAGACAGCACGGCAACGGCACGATAACGATATTTTTTCATTATCGTCGACGATATCGTCCACCCTGCGCACACACCACGCACGCTACTTACACCGGCAGCGATACCGTAACTTTACCGGTGGGAATCCATACCGTACCGTTGCCGTGCCGGCAAGTGCAAAAGCGTGCCATATAATTTCATTGATTTTCATAATGTATGTAAAGAAATATTTAATACATTTAAAGAGTTAATTAATTATTGAAATTTAATTGTAGTTGTAGATACAGTTTAGGTCGCTGCGTCGCGACTAAAAGCGTTTTTCCACTAGACGACACGTCCACGTCTACGGCAACGACACGGTATTGTCGAGGATAAGTACCGTGGAAGAGATCTCTTCCAATAATTAATTAACTCTTTAAATATATAAAATATTTCTTTTTTTAACCAGCCAACTGTACATTTTAATTTATCATTATTTTTATATATTTTATAAAAAAATACAAGCAGCAGCCCCACAAGATCTACGTAGGTAAGTCTCATAATATTATTAATTTATTTAACAGAAAAAATATGCTGAAACAAAGTTTTCTAAGGAACCACTGTTTCTACAGTAGTCGACTTATATGAGTACATTATTCCAAGAACACGCGACGACGTCTCCTTTTCTTTTACTCTGACGGAACACTTCTAAACATTCGCAATTTATTTCATGGCTGACGATAATAATGATACGCATCGCAAACCTCATTATTTGAAAACATAATTAATTTGAGTTCACTTGTCCCCTCTCATTTAAAACTGATATCGACTAAGAAGAAAACGATATTTATTATAAAACTTATTGAAAAATTTCTCAGAATAAAATGCTGTATGTGGTTTTGCCTTATTATATATTATATAATTTATTTTATATTTTAAAAATAAATTATAGCTTCCTACGAAAATATTTCAATAAGAGGGTTTATCGTAAACCAGTTAAAATTAAGCTTTTAATAAGTTTTAATTAGCAAAATCCTGCCTGAAAACATCTACTTAACACCTCGTTAATATGAAATCATTGAACCTTAAATAATGTTGGATTAAAATAATAAATAATTATTTCATACAAAGCCAATTTTGCTTGATAAACATTGATCAAGCCTCGTAGCATTGAAATAACTTGTGCTACGTAATTACTTATTACGCAATGATACAATGATACCTACTCTATTTTCGTGTAATACAAATTATAGTTTTTTTTTCATTTTTCAAGGACAGAGTAAACAGGCGTTTAGCATGCTTTAACATCACCTGCATCTTCAATAAAATCAAGTAAGAAACACAATTTTCAACCAATCCCAAATATAAAAATAAATCAAGGATCTAGCTGTCAATTAGAATTGAATAATACCTACAGTGACTCCAACTAATTATTTAAAAGTTTTTATGCGAATTCGCAGTTAAATACTATGATAAACTAAAATATAGCTGTGCTGTACTCTATTTTAATTAATAAAATCAACACCTACCTACCTACAACGTGATGACAGATAGAGAGTGGTATCACATCAAAAATTAATGAAATTATTGAGCTCTGTATATTTACGAAAAACAAAATAACGATCCCGAAATGAAGCTCAATGAAAATGGACAAATTAGTAGCAATTTGCGTCGTGCGCGGACTCGCCCCTCAATATGAATATCAAATGGGTATTTAAGAGGCTCCCCCAGGCTAAGTGGCGCCCCAAGGCTAAGTAGCGCCCCCAACAGCCAAAAAATCACACTCACGAAAAAACATTAATCAAAAATTCGGTAAAATAAATTGAAGTAAAACTAAAGACGATAATTTTAAAGAGTCAGTCCCCATCTCACCCGCTATTAACTCGGAAATCCTGTCGACGGATGAAATTTTTGATTTGCTAGATATTATATTTAGAAATAATATAGCACTGCGAGTGCAAAAATTGTGTTTTCAGTATAAGTAATTTTTTTTACTGTTGGGGGCGCTACTTAGCCTAGGCGAGCCTATTAAGCCACATTCGGAGTCTATGCCCATAATTTCGAATGGATGCCTGTGGTTTTCCACTGGATACGCTGATTTTCCGACATTTTACTCGATCTTCTTTGAAGTGGTGGAATAGAGTTTGTGGTTTTCCTAATGTACCTACGAACGCTACGCATAGTCGAGGCTAATCTCTTTATACGTATTTCCACCGCAACTTTCAGCGGATAATACTACTTTAATGTGTACCTGTAGTCAGGCTTTCATAATTCTGTACTAGAGAATTTAAACGATATGAAAAAACATGATGGTCATCTTTTGTGATAAAAATGTTTTGACCTTCGTAGAAAATTGACATTTTCAAAAGTTGTAGGTAACGTTGTACAAAGGGTTCGTAGATAACCATTAAAATCTTGATTATGTCTCGAGCAGATTGAATATATCGGTCGCGAACCGGAACCAAGGGTCTTATTGTTATTCACCCCAGTGAGGCGCCGCGACAAACTATTTAGCTGTGAGTGAGCCCCTAACGGGCCTTGTTGATTGTTCGTAGCCGGAGGACACGCTCCTAGCGCGCGGTGTGACCGGCCCGCGGGGACATAACGTTGATATCATAAATTTATTGCGCTACAACATAGAATAAACACAAAGAAGATATGACAATAACACCCTGAGCTTTTAAATCAAAACACAAGCGCTATAAATATAAACGCAACTGAGAACGCTGAGCGCAGGAAAAATACATTTTCCTTGCGACAAATAGTCTCGTGATATCGGAGATGCTTATACAGAATATACATCATCTGAGATTTGTTGCCGTGAAATTGTTTCTGTCCCCGATCTTCCGCCAAACATTTCATCGTATTATTAAATTTTTCGTATGGCTGATCAAAATCTGCGATGAAAAAGATGAGAAAAAGGGGTCGAGTGTGTTTCAATACACTCACATCATAGACGAGACACAGTGCAGTGCCAATCTCGTGATCTTTCGTTAACGTACTTCTATAAATCGCAATAAACTCTACAACGAGCATTCCCCTCCAGCCTGGAATCCAGTTAGGTAGGTTTGTATTTTGTTTTATATCGGAAGAACTGGAAAAGGAGCCGAGCGTATAGACAAGCTGTAAACTTGATTACGGGATTGAAAGAAAGAACAAACGAAGCAAAAGCAAGGGAGAAGATGCTGTGTTTGCGCGGTGTTTACTCAAATCCAGGAAATAAATCATCTGAAACAGTTGGTTGCCTGCAACAAAATTACTTTTGTTGTACAAGTGGGACAAGAAGCATGTGAGCAAGTAACACAAATTAGGCGAGATTGTGTGTCAGAGCTCGGGAAGGTGCGACAGAAGGCCGTGTGCCGCACCGTGCCGCTGCCTCACCGCGCCGCGCCGCGCTACGTGGATGCCGCAATAACTAATCTTCCTTTTCTCTCGACCCATTTTTTAAAGCGTGACATCTTATTTTGCGCCGCGACATATTTCACCGAGCACGTTCGGAATCATACTCGCTTACGTAATAATATAAAATCACGTTTTAAAAATACATGCGAAAGGTCGTGTTCCAAGAGGGATTTGTGCCAAATTAAGGTATTTTCCGAGTCAGTTACTTCAGTGGAAATCGTAACATAAAATCCTAAAAGACTTCAATTCAATCGTGTGTGGATGAAAGGCGAGCGCGGCGGCGTCGCGTCGCCCGCTGCGTTCCAACTTTGACAGTTTATATGACCCGTGTAATGGCGCCTTAAACTAAATAAAGCTTTGCATTTGGTTCGCGTATCGTGAACTCCACTCTACCCTCTACTGCTTTGTCGAGATTAAAGTTGTTCGCTATTCTACAAAGCCCTATGTTAAACGAATACTCTCTACCAGTACCTCCATATTGGCCCCGATTCGGCGAAAACACAATCTAACTACGATAAGACTAAAATTCCCGAAATGATGCTGTGAGCTAAGAAGATGTTTACTACACAGAAGCCATTCTATTGGAGAATGTAGGTACCTAATAGTATTTTGTCTCGTCCATTCTCAGATTTTGCTAGCTTACTATGCAATCTTTACGACGAATACCTACTTAGAACATGGTTTTATTTGTAAGTTTGTAATATGTTTGTACACTTACGTAAAGTAGGGAAAGGAGCGACATCTTCGTCAGAAAAAGCTATTTAAATTAAAAAAAAAAAACTGTCATTATCTGTTTTGAGCGAACAGAAATAATATTGAGCTTGAAGGCCTATGATATCCTGATACCTGTGTCACAGCCTGTGTGGTCCAACTGTACGTTGTGGTGACTGATGCAGCTGTCATCGCCGCGGGCATTCCACTGCACATGCCTCAGACCGCCAGTACAATGCACATGCTAATTCCAGCTGATTGCATTCCGCTTTTGCTAAAGGCGTTTCATTTAAAATCACAAAACGCAAAAATAATTTTAACTCTACCTACTATGTGAATTAAAAAAAATTAATTTGAAAAATTTTATAAAAATTGTGTGGTAATATTCTTCTCTCTATCAGTCTATGTTATTTCAGGGCATATTTGTAAAAGTCGACTAATAATAAATACTTGCCAAGCATGGTAAGTATGGCAAATACCTCCAAGCGGGAGGCCATATCTTGCCCTTTAAATGGCTGTAGCTTTTGTAGTTATTTTTTATGAAAGTTCTTGTTACACACCCATAATTGAAGCAAGGTAAATGATGTTTTATCTGAAACTGTGACCTGTGACCTTTTCAAAATAATAACCTAAATTTAGATATTAGTAGCTATAGTAACTCTAAACTTTGACTTCCCACACAGATTGTTCCTGTACCGAAATCTGAGAGTGGCGATAACCCGTCGTCATATCGTTTACTACCCTCCGTCAGAACACAACAGGGAAAAGGCGGTTCTCACACTGCCCTGCGCTACGGGTCAAAGAGCAGATGTCTTAAGCGTGCAGCTAAAAGGTACCTTAAGTTCTTTACCCAACACAGTGAAAGTCCAACAACATACTGAAAGTTCAACACATTTAAAGTCCAACACACTCAAAGTCCAACTCTAAAAATCCAACATACTGAAAGTCCAACATACCGTGCTAAAAAAGATTTTTCGCTCGAAGGAGCGGAGCCTGCACGTTACGCACACTCTACACTACTCAGTATAATGCGGCACAGCGTGAAAACCACCTTACTTTCAGCACACAACAGGCAAAACCGGCAAAACAAAGCAATTCCGATCTCCGGCGGAAACTCCCACCGGCAAACATAAGATTATTATGTGTAAGAAAACAGGGGTGTTTATCATAACATGTTTGCCCCATCGTTCGCATTTGTTTAACAATACAAACATGTATTAATGAAAATCGTGTGTACTTTGGATTGATGAGATTACTTTATAAAGTTAATTCGTTCGAAAGTAAAGCCCGCAGGAGATGATGTGCTATGTATATGTAATCTTCCCAAAGTTGGGTTTGATTCTCATAAGAGTATATTATGTAACAATATTTAGAAATAAATAGGTAAAGTCACAAACATAGGCTGTGTGACACCTTGGACAAAGTCACACAGCCCCCATCGAGCCTCAACCTAAGCGGAGTTTTTATCTGCTATGATAAATAAAAGTTATATTTTAATATTTTTTTAAATGTTATGTTATACATAGAAAAGTTAAAAAACAAAAAAAAATCGTTGTGCCGTGCTACATATACTTAACACTGTTCGCACGACCCTACGAAGATTTACTAAAAAGGCAAATAAACCGAAACATTTTGAAACTGGAACATCTGGCGCCGCAAAAGAAATTAAAAAGTATTGTAGTCATTAAGCAACAACTTTCAGTACACTCTGCCAAGTTCGGAAAGTAGCTAACCACATCAATCAATGGCCGCCGCGAAACGAGAAAAGATAGAGTTCACTCCAAAAAATGTAATGAAACAAAAGTCGTTCCACTCGGTTTACGTTTATTTCTTTGTACAGTAGTCTGATGAGAAAAAGAAATAAGAAACTTGTTTAAAGACGAAAAAGACAAGACTCTAGTTAGGAGTTGTAATGAGTATTTGGTGAAGCGAGTATTCACGTCACCACGTTACAGTGATACGAGTCCATGAACAGTATCCGATCCGCAGACGCCAATTATCCGCCGTAATCAAGGAAATTTACGAAAGGGTTCAGTCGGAGCTCAATCAAACTTTGCCAATCATCACGCCTATCTAATCTCCAGGGCAACAATGGAACCAGGATTGGGACCTCACAGGCTACATTTACCACTGCCTTATTTATCTGTGATGATACGCAACGATACTACAATACTGTGTGCCCTTTTATTGGGGGCGAGTTGCTCCACGACAACCATTATTAGCTCGGTATCAATCCCGTAAGGAACCCTCACGCAGGTCGCGGGGAAACTATAAAAGCAACACAATGGGATGTTATCGAGCGAGCCCCGGACGAGTCAGACATTTGCTTTTTAATCGAATGCCATACCGGGCGGTAGTATAAATCCTAAACTCAACAGATATGAATGTATGTCAGCCGGTCCGAAATCTGCAGCAGCAGACATTTTTAATTTCCGCCGGCCTGGGAGCTTCCGCCGCGAAAAAGTGTTAATTGAATGTTCACCGTTTGTTGGCGCGGATCTAAACTGATGCTCGTATAACATCCGACAACAATAAATCAAAGCAAATAATACTCGTGTAAACATCGGCCATACGTGGAAAAAATAAACCGGCAATATTGCTGAATCGCTCCGAATAATATACGAGTGTATTAAAGCTATTGGTTAAGTGTTCAATCTGCCAAAACGATTGACAAAAATGTTTGTATATTGGAGATGTAATGACCGAGCTTTACTTTCAGGAGTGACTAGGCCAGGTTAGAAGTCTCTGATGTTTATCTACTAAATAATTCATTGTAGTAAACATAAACTGATCCCAATCAAGTTTCTGCGAGCAACTACTTAATTGAGTTTTGAAATATTTTATACCACATCATATCACGCATGAAAATACATTACCTAATCACGAACCCAAACAACAACATCGTGATAAAAATGTTATATTTGAATGAATGAGAAAGATTTTCAAAACCGTAAAGTGAAGCACGGTAAAGGTAGCAGGCAAGCCATGCAAAAAAAAATTAAACTAATGTCTGGTGTCGGACATGAGACGGCGTCGAGATGTCACGTTGGTGCCGGCGGCGTCAGGCGCGCGACTTGACGCACGACACGACGCCTCTCAAGGAAAACCCGCGACATTACGTATTCCATCCAACAGTACTGCTAGTGTTGCTTTTAACTTTATGGAACATCACCTGAATTGAAAAACGAGCGAGCCAGACGGAAAAACTGCACACATTTAATC
Organism: Scrobipalpa atriplicella; assembly: GCA_029255725.1. NCBI lineage: Eukaryota > Metazoa > Arthropoda > Insecta > Lepidoptera > Gelechiidae > Scrobipalpa > Scrobipalpa atriplicella. Next base: position 25,402 of record JARACY010002626.1, read on the forward strand.
ATGCTTGTTTCCCGTTTCGGTGTAGGTAGAGCGTCAACGACCAAGTAGTAGGACGATTTCGCCACATCTGATAAGTTCTGAAGAAAAAGTTATCAGTCTAATACACTTCCGTGGCTCTTTTGATCTATTGATTTCTATGCCCGAGAAGATAAGTGGCTGAAACATTCTACTTACTCATTTAAATACTTCCAATCCAGTATGAATTATTTTTATCGCTCCCAGTCCAGCATGGAAGTTTTTTTTTTACAGCTTTATGATGGAGCGAAAATTACGGGGACATTATTAGATAAGAGATTCGGGCGTCATATTTATTTGATGGTCTCGATTTTTTACGAAAGATATATTTTGATATCTCACTGACCTAGTAATATTTGGGATTACCACATTAACTCATTTGAATCACTCTTGCATTTTCATGATTTAAAATCATGTTTTTGATTTCATGAATTAATGACTCTTAGTAAAACTAGGATCATACAGATTGGAAATTAAACTTAATATTGATTTGACCTAAGCAATGAAACTTTCTATTCCAGCTTTTTACTTTTAATAAAATATTGCTTAATCCTAAATACGGAACAAAAATACAAATCAAAAATTACTCATGATCATGACATGAACTCGCGAGCTCGCGAATTCGGTTTGTATTTTAATCTCATCTTTATATGACGTGTATCATACTCATCGAGAGTGGCTTTTGGGTCAGGAGTTGGAAACAGGAGTGAGAGTGAGAGGCTTGTAACTCAGAGCTGTCACAACCACGCGGGACTGAGCTGCTATGACCCCACAAACAAAGGCCAACTTTTTCCATAGTTCGCAAACATGCGGAGCTCGGAACAAATCCTTGTTCCTGAAAAGTTTTCGCATTGTAGGCGGTTTTGCAGGTTAATACTAATATTAACCTAAATTATTTCTAAAAACACCGCTTCATTAATGTTACAGTAATTTCGGTTTTTGGTTATTTATCGTCGATTCTATTTATTTTGTTTCATTTTATTTATATTTAGACCACATGGAGGCCAGTCTTTTTAATTCTTTTTATAATCACAGGTGTTGTCTATTATATTTTGTATTTACTTTTTAGTGCTAGGAAAAGTACCTACAGTTTCATATTTTGCTCCAATTATGTATAGTTTTTATGGTTTTTTTTTTTATTTAGACAAAAATAAGTTTTATCCGCCCGCGTTTTCTAGCCAGCTAGTTTCATTATGGTAGGTCCCATTTATAAGAATTCTTTTGACATCAATTTCCAAACATAAAATGGGGTTAGTACCGCGGTTATTAATGTTTGTTTTGACAGTAGTTAACAAGCAATGTAACATTGTAGTTAACATTATTGGTGTTTGGCACGCAAAGTGTTAACTACCCTACGCAACCTCAGAGATAAGTTCAACTAGGAATTAATGACTATTATGTTACATTGAATATAATTGGACTTGTAGAAAATAATTAGCTAGATCACAATGTCTGTTGGACACGGTTTTTAGCTATACATTTCGAAGAATCTGATAACACTAAAAAAATTAAGCTTATTTTCTAAGTAGAGCTGCCAGTCTTGTATTAGTAGTAAGTACCGTTTTACTAATAAAATTACCTAAAGAAAAAATCTTTAAAAATAAAAAGTTGATTTTCTTAGCAGAGTTACCTCTATTTTTGGTACTTGAACCGATAACCAAAGAAAACTTTATCCTAGTCTTCTGAAAATAAAGATTTCGCCGCAAAGAAAATTGCATGATTAAATGGACAGAGTATAACAACCATGTTGGAGGCCTTTTATTTAAAGGGTTCTGTTGGCTTGGCAACAATGTTTTTCAGTCTTCTACAACTTTTTGAATATAAGCGTTGGTGTGTGACTATATAGTATCAGGGGAGGGTTGGTGGTCAAGAGGCCGGCCTTACCGACACATATCTTCATTATTTAAATGTGATGCTAATTGGCTAGGCTACAAAATGTTTTCCAGTCTTTTCCAACTTTTTGAATATTAGCGTTGTCCGGCGGGTAGCGAGCAGCAGGGGGGGGGGCGCGACAAGAGGTCGGCTTCACCGACACATCTTCATTAGCCGGCCGTAATGCCGCTCCAGGGAAATACACCTAATGTTACTTTCACACCGCCAGAAACATACGGGCTGTTCTACGATACTCCAAAAAAAATATCAATTTTTTTTTAAACACAGTTGAATTTTTAAAAATACTTAAATAAAATTGTTAAATATCATGCTAAAAATAAAAATAAAACGTTACTCTACTTAAACTTTTTTGCTTTTGGAGCGATGTAAAGCCATTATGACCCAAAGTGTCAAAATGACCCATGACCGTTATGGCTTAAATGTGTGTCCATGTTATAAGAGATCCCGATAAAAAAAGAAGAAATCAAATTGGCACGACTATTATAGGTAAAATAAAATTGGAGCGTTATGGAAATATCCCTTGAAATAAACCTATCTATTATCTCGACCCGCCCAATGCCGCCAACCTCCAGATATTTCAATTAGCTTAAAAATGTATATTCATATTTTCACGTTATTAATTGCACGGTGTATTTACATATTTCAACCATTTCGTGTAAATTATTTAACAAAGTAGACTCCGTAACTCAGTGTTTAAATAAAATTATCGAATGATTGATTTATCAACAAAATGGCTATAAAAATAAAATATCCAAATTGTATGAACCAAATTCCACTCTTCGATACTGCTCGATAAATTCTGGCTGTCTTTACTATCGATACGATAACAAATCTATAACGTGGTCAAGTGCCTATACAATTGAAAAAAAAAAAACTAAAAAAAACTTTTTCTCATGCTTCGAAGTCTGCGACTTTCACAGAGGATAAATATAAAACAAATATTTTCTTGTAACCCTTGATTTTAGTAGAGTCGACGATGAAGCATTCCTGCACATTGACAGAACATAAGTTGGATGAAGTTAACAATAAATAGTCCTCCCAGTTTTTTTTTTTCGGTGACTGCAGTCAATCGCCCAGAGATCGACCATCTGCGCGGGACTAGTTTTTAGTGCCTGAATGTTTGCGCAACACGCAAGTGCATTCTCTATATCTTCAATCTTTTATTCTGATGGGACAGATTGACTGACACGACCAGAGAGAAATCAGGTGCAGTACCGTCTATTTAGATGCCCATGTGATAGCATGGATAATCATACTTTTCGGACAATCAGGTGATTGCCTGCAATGTCCTAAACAAACTAGAATCAACAACACAAATTCGTCCCCCGCCGGGAATTAGAACCCGGGACCTCCAGGCTCAGCCACTAGACCACGGAGTACGGAGGCAGTTACAATACTGTGCCATGCCACCTTGCTGCAACCCACCGCCGCTCCACAGGTGTCACTGGTAAGTCATTACCAAGGATAGATGCTATACCAACTAGAATACGATAAAATTTGCAAACAGACGAGTATGTAATTTGGGTTAGTACGGCGGCGGCGGTCGCAGTATTTTTTGTCGTACTACCAACCACATTAAAGTTTTAAATAAAACTTAGGAGCACTAAAATGTTGTTTATTAAAAATGTTGTTTGCAGTAAAACAGTCGCGGTCGCGAGTCCTCGCAATGCTTGAAATTAAAACTTTGTTACGAATAGGCATGGAACTGAATGTCAAAAGCCGCGCTCGTGTGGATTTCTGATTACACTAATTCTGGCAACTTTCAAGCATTTTTCTGTCGTTAAAAGTTTGACTTTTATATCTCAAGACATTCTTCAAACGAGTATGTGGGTTCGTTGTAGACTGGTAGGTAGGTACTTAAGTATATGATAAACACAGCCAAAGGATCTAACAATTTATATGGGGTATAATGTGCAGGCAGTTATATCCGAAAGACAATGCCTTAAGTTTTGGCGGGACCCGCAGTTGGCAGAGGTCGGCCGAGTCGGATAATGTCACCATAACAGATTATATCTTGGCACCAACACACAGCTCTTTGTACGTCTCGGAACATCACTCTTTTATGACTCCGTTAGTATCCTCCAGTTGCTCTGAATATTAAAGAATATCCATTCTCTGCTTCTTTACGTATGGCAAGGCAATTTGCATGAAAAAGGCGAATTTTCGTTTCTGCCTGCATAAAGAAGCGAAGGTTTTTCCGGTGTTTTAATAACTTTTCTACTTTTTAAAGCGTAGCTTGAGTATAATAAGCAAAATGTTTCAGTTTAGAATAAGTTTCGCGTTTCGTGCCATCGTTGCAGAGTTAGAAAGTTATTTAACTTTAAAGTTTCTCTTGGCTCCATAAGCGTTGGGAGCAGAATGCCGGAACTAGTTGTAGAGGGAGTCGAGACTCGCGACGTACCTGTGTGCTGATAATAAGTGTAAACGGGACAATGCTATCGATTCGTTGAGGGCACGACGCACGACTTAACTAAATCTTAACTAAAATTATTGCCGTTCCTTTCTGGTTTATCAAGATAGAAAATGACAGGTATAGACTTAAGTACATTAAATAAAATTATTTTCGTCTCAACACAATTAATACCGATCTCTAAAACTAAAGTATTGTACTAAATTACTGCACAGTTCAAGCCGCATTCGAAATGAGCGTTTTCAAAATCTTATAGGCCTTTCCTGAAATAACTTCTGCGGCGGCGCTAAATCTGTTCAGGGGAACGACTGGACAATTAGAGTGGGTGCAAGACGCCATTGCCAGGTGTGCCGTGTGCCGTGTGCCGTGGCCGGCGGGCAGAACACGGCGGATATACAGAGTGGTAGAGAAGTCTTGGATAATAGAGATAGGGAAAAACTTATTACGAAATTGAACATTTTCCTAGTCCAACTATAAAAAAAATTGACCTCTAGTATGTACAAAAGTGTAGGCTCGAGTTATTTAGTTGGTATTGGGGGATTTAATTACCCAGCTTTGAGAAAATAGTTGCTTAGCTTCATGAGTAGGCTCTTCCTTTTTAGTATTTCCTGAAATAACTTGTGTGGCGGTGCTAAATCTGTTCAGTGGAACAACTCACAAATTATAGTGGGTGCAAAGACGCGCCAGGTGTGCCGTGTGCCGTTCCGTGGCCGGCGGGCAGGACACGGAGGATATACAGGGTGTATGGAACAATACACCGAAAACTGAAAAGGGTTGCATAGTCAACGAAATTGGACAACTTTCACAAAGAGAGAGTAATAAAAAAAATTGCTAAAGTACGTATTGACCACAGAAATTGATTGATCGAAGTGGTTATTTTGTATGGGGAAGTTAAGACCTTTTATATTTCAATACCCAGACGAATTTCTTCGCAAAAGGTGTCAGTTTCGTAGACGGAACAATCCTTTCAGTTTCCGGGGCGCCGGTTCTTGCACCCTGTATATACAGAAGCTGGCGGGTACACCGGCGGCGGCGGCCACACCGCGTATAATTGAACCCATAAATCCGTGACTTGTGCCAGCCCCGAGACGCGACAATTAAATCACCCTGAATCATGGAATCTCTCTAATTACACCACCTTTTATTAGCCCATAACTCTAGGTTTGTTTATCGAAAATTTGGCGCATTTTTTTTTCTCTGGCTAAAATTATGCAGGGCCTTTATTCAATAAAATTGTTTTAATTGAATTTCGAGAAATGCACTAAGAAACTGAGAATCTTAAGTAGGTAAGTAGTTTTTTTATGTTTTTATACTTTTATAAAATTACCATTATTAACATAAAAATTACTTAATTAAGTTAAAAATATTAACATTTTATACAACTTCTGAAACTTAACATTAAACGCTATTTAACTTTGAAAATAAACCGAAAAGGCATTTTACTTTCAACTTACAGACGACATTAAAAAGTTTCTTCTTAAAGTACCTATCTTGTTATTAAAATACACGAAATAAGTTTGTTATGATAGCAAAAGAAACAGTTTTTATTGTCGTAAGCGTAAAAAATGTTCTGATGGCCTTTCGTAAATCTTTTTTAGGAGATATAAATGGGAGAGCATTAATATCGCGTAAAAAGTAATTAAAAGTGTATATTTGGGTATCTATATCTTCTCGTTAATCAAATTAAAAATTATACATTTTTATTTCGCATTATTCATCATTCATTTTATTGTGACGTCTTTAATTTAAGTAGGAAATTTTAAAAAGTAATGATTGTGCTCGTGTTTATTTTGCATAGAATTAAAAAATCTTATACAAAGCAAAATATTTACATGCATGCATACATATAATCACGCCTGTATTCCTAATGGGGTAGGCAGAGCGTAAACGACCGAAACATAGGTCGTTCCGCCGCGACAGACAAGTTTTGCGCAATCTATTTTATTAAGGAAATTCAGGCTGAATCACATCCTGATCGTCTGATAAATCCGATGGTTCCGTGCTTCGGAGCGCACGTTGAACCAACACCTACTATTATACTGTATAATAAGATGTTGGTTCAACCGTCGCCTCGGGCCCGGTCGCTGGCTTTGATAGTGGCTGGCCACTAAGTACGCAAACCTCGTCAGAGGTCTATTGGTTTAGACTTTAGAAACTCTGACACCATAGTTCATTGGTTTGTACTGTATCACTCGAAATTGCATACGGCGGGTGAAAAATCAAAGTTGCAGTATACTCATTTATTTATTTATATTTATTTATTTATTGTTTATTGTACACAAGTAACATGAGAAATACAATACACAATGAGAAACGACACAACAGGTACAGCTTATTTCTACTAAGAAATTTCTTCCAGCTGACCTACGGAAGTGATACTTTAATTGACAGGCATTGACTCAATGTACAGGGTGTGTATAATTTGACTTTAATATAGTATGTATAAGTACTTATACAGCTTACATTTTTTAGGGAGATTGCCACAGTTTCGTAGATTCCTTTTACCTATACCTTCATCACTGTCAATTAGAACCAGTTAGAATTCGTTCTAACGACTCATTAGATTCACTTTGGGATACTTAATTATGAAGCGACGTGTTCTAAATTTTAAGTGCTAAACGATTTAGAAAAAGACAACTTTTTAATTTACGTACAATTTTTATTTGCATTATCTTACGCCGACGTCAATTCGTAACTTCCTACTCTAGAAAACTATTTCACCATAAAGGCAAAGTGGGCCAGTAAAATAATAAAATAACTAATTACTACCGTTGTCAAAACATAAACTAATTTTATGTTAGGTACCTGAATGCCTTTAGTGGGTCAACAAGTAGGTATCGTGATTGAAGAAGGTGGCTCCCTACCCCCATCTAGCCAACAAGACGCCAGCCATTCTCCCCCTGCTACAATACAATCATGAATGGATGTGTGCCTGTGCATTTTGCACCGTAAGCAAGTGAGCTCATTCTTATGCCTATTACCCCAGAAAAAGATTCTAAAAAATGTTCCAGAAGGATCTTTTATTCTTCGACATAAATTGTGCTTTTAAAAGTATGGAAATGAGCTAGGTATCTTACTCACTTAAAAATTTCAACAATTTTGCCTATTTCGGACGTTCAATATAAATTAATTTTACTACCTTGAAAACCCAACTAGATGTTAAATTTAGGTACTAATTTTAACATCGAATATACAAAGTGAATATTAATTGGGCCGTTAATTTTATAACATTTTCTTAAGATACTATTCTGTACTTAGATCTTCGTCTCTCCTTTGAACCAAAAAACAAATAATTAGAATTCTGCTTTTGAAACGTGAAATTCAATAATTTCATTTAAAAGTACAGCTCGAGGAAATACTGAAGGAAATTCCATTAGGATTTAACGTATTACTGAGAATCTCGTTCGATTTATTTGACTTAGTTGGTACGTATGGACTCATAAAGAATTCTAGGAATAACTCTTTCACTAAAGACCCTTACACATTGGGAGGAATACAATATAGGTTTAAATATTGAAATCCATTGTTTGGTTGGGCACCATTCATTGTTAGTAGTTGATATCTGCTACCATATTAATTTTGAAGTTAGATGCATATCCTCTACTATCAATGGTAAGAAAATCATTAAACCATTTATTATTATAGTTAGCTGGAATAAAGCTAAGCTAACATGCTTTACTTTAAGATCAAATTTGACAAGTAAATACATTAGATGTCATCTGGTCAAACTTAGAACCGAGCGCAGTACAAGTTTTAGATTATAAATATGTAGACAGCCTGCTAATACGTAGAGTGATTGTAAACCATGCAATGAAACCAATTTTCTCAAAAATCTTTTATTACCTATACTTTTCGAATCATTTGATCTCATTGTAAAATAAATACCTACCTAGTAGGTAGTTCCTACTGACTGATTACTAATGTTACTAATGCTATTTACCTTTTTTCTAAAAACTTGCAGAGGTTGTATGAAGGATCCTGTATTCAAGGTGCATGGTCTCCTAGACAGCGAGACTGTCTCAGAAAGGTTTTATCGCCCGCACCCTCGGCCCCGGAATTAAATTAACAGACATAAAGATTTTCCCCGAGACACCCCATAAATCTGTCAAAACGACAATTCATTCTTGAAAGAGAAAAATTCCATTTTCTTACAGATCCTTTGGTAATTTTCATGAGTTTTCTTTCTTTTGCACAATATTATTTTAGACTAGCTTTCTGTCAGCGGTGTCACCCGCTGCAAAATTCCCGTGGTAAAAAGTAGCCTATTTACTCAGGGTGAACCACAGAAGAGTAAATGGAGCTAGCGCAGCGACTTTCTCTAATCAGTGGGGTGAACGTATATTTTTCAAATTGGTTCAGAAGTTTTTGAGTTTATTCGTTACAAACATACACACACACAATAATACAAATCTTTCCTCTTTATAATATGAGTATAGATAGAAAACTGCTTCAATTTTCTCTATATTCACACGATTCATTCTATTTTGAATATTGCGCCATCGCACAAAATATTCTAGCTTTTGGCGGAAAAGCATTTTGGTTTCGCAGTTTTGCTGATGACACAAATATGTTAGCATTTTAGATGGATAGATAAAACGTTTGTATGACAAAGAAACATAAATCTATAAATGTGAAAAATACACAGTGCAGTAGGAAGTTCGAATATAACCGAAGTTACTAAAATTCAATCTGAAATAGAACGACGCGCAGCAACATTTAATGATATAGAAATTATCTTCAATAAAGGAAACTTCAAAGAATTGTCGCTTAAAATCAGCCCAAGACGACTTTGTTTCTAAGCAGAGTTCTCACATCCAGATAAAGTGGAGTGAAAGAGTCAACTTATAACTCGGAAACTTCAACCTGTTGCCTGAGTTTAGCTCTCTCACAATGCCGCATCGCTCGCAATATTCGAAACTCACAGTTTTTGTTATTTTCATAAAAAGATTCTGGAGAATTTCACGTCTTCTCATCATGTCATTTTAACAAAATAAATATCTCTTGCTGGGTATTTAATTTGGCTGGGTAAATAATGCAACACTTTTCAGTGTGAAAAGTCATTATTTGTTCGTCACCTACCAAAAATATCAAAGCACTCTAGAAAAATCTTGAGTGAATCTCTATATATATTTGACTAAAGTTTCACCTGGAAAACTTGGTGCGTTGAGATACTCAGCGAAGGATTTTTTTTATGTAAGAAGAAGATGCGCGTCTTCCGGTTTCCGGTCGGTCCGGGTTCCGGTCCGGTCCGGCTCGTGAGGATTCAATTTGGCCCCGCGACAAACTCCATTGATTGTGTCGATATTCCGGTCACAACCAACTGAGATTTTCAGACACCTAGTTTTTGTTACCTGCTCCATTTTATTTTAAGTTGCGGTGTGGTTGCGGCTTAGTATTTATAAGTCTAATGCATTTTCAGAGTAGGTGTACTCTGTGGTTGTCAGAGCTTTGGGCTCTTGATTCAAAAGTCTTCATTTTGATTCCCACCACGGGGAGGATTTCCAGTTTCTTAACCACTTGATTGAGATGATTCTGTCCATCCATAGGTGTGCTTGCAATCTCTGCTATTAATACTCATCGTTATTCAAACTTTGTGAGAGGCCCATTTGGTTTTAAAACCCTTATATATTATTGGTTCGTTCTTAAAGTTGAATGGTAACTGTTGGACTTCTACTGAGAATAGAAAACATATTCCCTCTCAGCATCATATTATCATCTCTCTATAACTTTCCAAGAATTTTCATATATCGACTCTAGAAGATCTATTATTGCCTCATACATGCTGCAGACGATAACTCATAAATTCAAGTATCTAAGTATTATGAACTTTGTACTGAAGTAGTTGAGTAGTTTAGTTGAGCAGAATTCTGATATATTCCACGTACCAAGTATGAAGTACGAATGTGATTCCTGTAAGTTGGTATGATATAGTTGATTTTATTTCCGGCGTGAAACAAGTTGTCCCCCGCATATGCTTGCTTTCCGCCGGCGCCGGAGCGCACAATGGAGGCTCAGTGATTTAGTTTTATCGTCATACACCCTCCTTACAAGGCCTCTAAGAAGATAGTTGTTTTAATATCAGCTTAGATATAATATTGAAGGATAATTATATCAGAATTTTATTGTAATTTTTGTAAAGCTTTCGAAGAATCTTGTCAACCATGTCTGTACACAAAAGATGCATTATAGGACTTTGTTTAACTTTGCAGTCAATCAAATTTTAAGTCTAGACAGATTTCAATCACGTTCGTTTCTCTTGTTTTATCGATTTATTCTTAGGGTCCTCTAAAACCGATAAACTTTGACGAGCAGTGTTGCTGCAGAGTCAACGACGCCAGATCTAATCAAAGGTCGTAACACGGCCTTCACGCTTCAGCTATAGGTAGGTTGTTGTGATATCTACCTACTAGCGATCGACCTAAAGCATCAGACTTTCCTGTGTAGGCTTAATGATGCCACATAATCGCTGGTAGACTCTGCGACGGAGCACCTGGCTGCTGTCATAGTCCGACCCGACGGGAGTGAAGAGCAAACACATGGATGATGATGAGAGCAGCGCCATGGTTCGCCGAAGGTCGTGAGTTTGAATCCCTTTCTGATTGAAATTTTTGGTTTCTATATTTACATGTTGTTTTAAAAAAAAAAACTAGCTTGTAGGTACATACAAATCTTTGCTCTGTACTGTGCCCTCTACCTGCCCAACTCTACTACTAACAATTTAGCATAAGCCACCCCTGTTATTAGGGGTATAGAACAACCGAGCAAGTGGGTAGTTACCGTCTAGCAGTCGAAAGAACCTGATATTTGAAATTTCGAATGCAGTTGTTGTGAAATATGATGGTAGGTAAATACTGTTTCCCTTCCTGTATTTTTCCAACCGCTACCTGGCTTTCTACCAGCTCGGTCAAAGTTATACTTATTAAATCCTGAATGCCGACCGATACGTAAACCGAGGCGTATCTCGGCCGGTCGTAAAAATTGATCGCTTGAAATCAGGAAACGATCCTGTTCTGAGGAGAGATAGGGCACAGTTAGAGGTAAGGAAAAGTAAAATATGTTCATACCTGCATACAAGAGACAAAAATATATCTAATACTACAACAGAATATTAATGCATACCTGGTACTTGATTTTTTGGCTCTGCTTGTTTTGCGCACTGGCAAACCTCAGGAACGTGATGGCACAGAGCACAACACTGGCCTGTGCGGTGCTTGCTGGGACAAATCGTCGGGTGTGATGTGGAATCCAAAAGCCCAGAACTTTTAGTACTGGACGCTTGGTCGCAGATTGGTAGAGTTATTAATTTAATTTTTAACTCTGGAGTTTTGCTTTTATCGTTTTAAGTATCGTTATTTTTTCTCTAAAGTTCCACATGATTATATTGGAGGGAGAACGAAGAAAAAAAATATATGAATTTAAACTCTTGAAGAAATACTAACAAGAATTGTGTGGGTGTTGAAATAATGACTGTTCTTGATGGAAATCTGTATGCATTCTATTTAGGTAGATGATTTTCTCAACATTATCATTCTTTCTCTACTCAAGTTTTACTTTTCTAATTACCTAAAAAAAACTCGTCTGATGAACGATGACTTGACGGTAAATATCTATATGAAGAAGATATGAAGAAGACATTCAACAGTATCACAATAAAAGTAACTCATCGGGAAGTTATTAATTCTCCCTCTCTAACAAGGGGAATGTATTACAGATAAGATATTTAATGGTGCACCACCATGACTGTCAATTTTCGTAATTTTCTTAGCTTGATTACTTAAAAAAACATTCATGTGGGTATGTTCATGAGTCTCTTATCAATCCTTGCGTTAAAGTAAGTTAGGCAAGTTAATAAAGAGAACAAACAAAACGCATATACGCTTAATGGTGGGCTTGTTAACCTTCTAGTGTATTTATTTTCTAAATCTCTTGGGCTAAGAAAATAAAGCTTATTTATAGCCATTCTGGGACTAATAAACATGCTACTTCTAAAGCGATCAATAATAATTAGCTTTAAAAGTCGCAAAATGGCTCATCTGATATTTATCGAGGGTGACATTTCGCAAATTACTGCTCCCATTAATATTCCATTAGCGGAAGGTAATTGAGCCAGATTTTATGTGTAAAAAACAGGAACCTGAAACAAAGACCTACCTTTTATTTCAATTAACACCTGCAGTTTGCTTGACAGAAAAGTTTGCAAAAGTAGGGAAGAGAAAAGTTTACAGTAAAATAAAATAAGGTTGTTTCGGTACCTAAATAATTGATCGCAGCGAGTTATTATAGGATTTTTCAAAATTCATGTTATTTTTAAGAATATTATTTGTTTTAATTTATTTAGGAGGTTATAATTTAACTTTATTTTTTTATCTAATATTAAGATTTATTTATTTTTTATTTATTTAACACTCCATACAAAACCAACATGTAAAACTAGAGAAAGAGATATTCCTTTTGAATACAATCTCTTGTATCCCTTAAATAATTATTGATCAATATGATATGACATAGTTATTTACGTAGAGCCAAGATAAAAGATGACATTTTGACATTTCTTTTAAAATGGGTCTATATTCCTATACTGACATATCTTTACTTTGAACTGAGAGGCTATCAAATGTGAATTATCTTGACTTTTCTATAAATGTGTAACCTATAAACCCTATCAAAGAATAAATTATACTTATTTTCAGATTTTTTCAACTATAAATGAGTGTTCACGTAGTGATAGAAGGATGCTACTTGCTGAATACTAGAATCTTCCTTATGGAAAAATAATAAGTATCTCGCGGAAATACTAGAATCTTCCGTATGGAAAAAATAACGAGTATCTCACGTATTGGCCTCGGCTGTGTTTGCAGCAGCAAGGGATGCCCTGTGGTAAATGACTTGGCCAGCTTTAATTATGAGGGGAATTAATAGTTATAGATAAGGAGTTGGCCTCTGTGCCATAAATAACGTCATAACGTGGGCCCGACGATAACTTAATTCAATCTCTGCTCCCCTCGTCATCGCGCAATATGCTTCGGAGCTTCGGCCGAATTTGTTGCTCATTCCTGACTATTCTTTTGTCAGACACATTTCTTGGCCCGTTTTTGCCATTAACCTTATTCGGCTATCATATTACCTTTTGCCTACGTTGCCTACGTTTATTTCTTCGTAATTAGATTAATATAACATCAAATTAAATATGATACAAATTGTATTAATTAGATATTAAATGTATGATTGTTGCAGTAAAATTAATTTAGCTGATAAACCTATTAGTTGAAATCACGATGTAAATTCAGATGTACAGTTTCAAATGCAAATGGGGCCTACGGCACATTGTTGTATGATAATGATGAATTCATCTAGTTAATCATGTTACATGGACTTGCTTCTAATACGCATAGGTAATGCTGCAGAAATTATTATTGTAATATTTTAATCTACTGTCAGTTAAAAGTTTTATTTTACTTTTTTATGATTCGGTCACCTTTGGACTGACTTGGGTAAAAAGCAAAACCATCGTGCTTTTGATCGCGCTTTTGACTCAAGCCAGTTAAACCACGAGCAGAACAGAAGTACCTACCTGACTTAGGCTTGTATTTATGAAAGTCACTCAAATTTGATACTAGTTTTATGTACAGTTTTAAGTCGCCTGTCTTACTCAGTCTAATTTTTAGTTGATACTTAGGAACGCTATCACGACTCAGACTTCAGCCGAGTCGCTCCTAATTTATAAACATTATAAAACGCGGGCGCGCACTCGAGATGGGTCGCTAATCACGTATAAGTTAATTGTGGTCTGGAGTTGACTTAAGTTCTTATCAGCCATGTGTTTTGCGCCATTTTGGATTGTTCAGTCATAACGGGGTGTATGGAGATGTTATACGGGGTGTTAAAATCAACAATACGGGGTGTATGGAGAAGTTATACAGGGTGTTTAAATTAAAAATACGGGGTGTATGGGGAAGTTATACAGGGTGTTAAAATCAACTATACGGGGTGTATGAGAAGTTGTACAGGGTGTTAAAAACAACTATACGGGATGTATGGAAAGTTATACAGGGTGTTAAAATCAACTTTACAGGGTGTATAGAGAAGTTATACAGGGTGTCAAAATCAACTTTACTCTGTGTATGTGGAAGTTGTTTTTAACCCTGTAAAGTTGATTTTGACACCCTGTATAACTTTCCATACACCCCGTATAGTTGATTTTAGCACTCTGTATAACTTCCCCAGTCAATGAAGTTATTCAGCCTACATTGTCCTACCCCTAGGGGAAAATCTGGTGGAATGCAGCCTCGACACTGGCTGATTTGCCAGTTGCATTAGCCAAATAAGTTAAAAGAAGAAGAAAAAGACTGACTCACGATTATGAACTCGATTTAGCTGATACGTACCTGATTTGAGTGCGGTTGCGTTTATAAATTAACAAGCTACTCAAGTTCTGAGTAAAAGTTTAATTTAAACTTGCTTGATCGACTCCCAAGTGCGGTTCTGAGTCTCGACTATGATTGCGGCCCTTAAATAGAGCAAGTCACTCTCACAGATTTTACTTGAAAAGCATTTATTAGACTGCCATTCCACCTACCTCAAAACAGGCAACATTGTAAAGACCAAACCTGACAAATATTAAAATATTATAAACTATCAAATCAATTAATTTGTATGTAATCCTTAATAAATTGTTAGGTATTACATTTTAGTAAAATTACAATTATACCATTTAGGCGCATGGCATAAAGGAAGAGGCGAAGCGGCAACCGACGCGACGAGGCGGAGGCGTGCTGATTTTGTATAGAAATTTACGTCTGCGCAGCGCAGCTTGATTTGAAGTCAATATTGGACATAAATTTCTATACAAAATCGCGCGCCTCCGCCTCGACGCCGCCTCGCCTCTTCCTTTATGCCATGCGCCGTACTTACTTAACAATTTTTATATTTCTGCATTGCGAAAGTGAACCCGCAATACGTGCTGTGCGTGCCTAACTTCAATAACGAGAGAGCTACTAACTTACACTGCTTGTTAACTTTTGTCAAAACAAACATTTTATAGCTGCCGTAACAATCCCATTTTCTATTTTCAAATTGTATTCTCTCATAACTTTAATAATACTTAATCTTGGGTCTTATTTTTT